>JAVDOI010000331.1:85000-88642 GCA_032191485.1 Leptoclinus maculatus
GGAGTAGCTGTTGTGGAGCTTTTGATCATTTTACATGATCTTCTTCTCAGCAGAGGATGTTTGCCGAAGTTTCTTTATATTTTAAGAATTATTTTTTTTGGCTTAAAAGTAAATTTTCAACGTTTAGTTGATTTCCTTCTCATCTAGCGTCTGTGGAGCTTTCATTGTTCATTGACAGACATTCGTTGCTTTTCTTCTGAAACCCAGAAATAAAAGTTTGTTTTCCAATGTTCCAAAAGATTCCAATGTTGGCCTTTTTAGGCTGCCGTAGTTTACCCACAAAAAGTGACTAAACTAAATTTCTAGTAAACTTTGCTGTTCAAAATTTCATTTTTTTAAATAAGAAAATAATAAATAATGTTTCACAACACTTTGTTTACATGAATACCTAAAATCAGGTGAGATATTAAGTAAATCAATATAAATATTGTATCAGTCGAGCTCTAAAACATCCAACATGTCATCTTTTTTCTTTTATAAATCTGTTCCTCTAACTGAACACGCGTATGATTTTAAAACCTTAACTTGTGTCTCTGGTGAACTTTTAAAGGACGTTTCTGGTTAATGTCTCAACATATTTCATCCTAAAATACCAGATTATGAAATAAGCGTCTGGTTGCAGCTCACTTTGGATCATTTCCTCTCAGAGTGACTACAGAGCTCAACAGGTCACGTGACTGTCTGTAAATATGAAATCACGTTTAAACGTTCAGCTGGTGAAGTCAGACAACATGGAGGCTTCCACAACATGGAGGTTCCTCCTCTCCTCCGTCCTCGTGGCAGACAACACGCAGAAGAGTCTGGAGGGTTGCTATAGAAACTGCATCCATTGAAGGAGACGCAGCGCTGCTCCTCGTCCACGCGGGGGCGCTCGTGGTTCAGGAAGAACAATACCAGAAGAAGCTGCACCTGATGTCATCACGAACTGATGATTTAAAAACATCTGTTTTATAGAATAGAGGTGTGTGTGTGTGTGTGTGTGTGTGTGTGTGTGTGTGTGTGTGTGTGTGTGTGTGTGTGTGTGTGTGTGTGGATTTAATTGGTCCTGTGTTGTCTCTGCTTCAGATAGACAGAAAGAAATGTAAACTTTAAACCTGCATTATTATGGCAATAAATTACTAAGAGAAACATTATTAATGATAATATTAATCATAATAATAATAAAGTGCTACAATCCTTTCTAAACGTTCTCCTCATGGCGCGTAATGGAAGACCGGTTCATGTGTTCTCTTATAATCCACCTGGTGGTTTTGGATGAGTCTCTCTGAGGGCGCAAAATAAGGAGCTCAAACCGGAGCGCGAGGTGTTTCTGATGGACTCGCCATCCGGTGCGTCACCGCGCGCGGGTGAGAGTCAGACGTCGGTGAGCTTCCCGGTGTACGCTTTGTGCGGGCTGCAGTTGGTGTACTTGATGGAGTCCGCGTCCTCGCTGCCCGGGTAGAAGTCGGACTTGCACAGAGACGGTTTGCTGTCGCTGTGCTCGAACTCCCCGAACTGCAGCTGCTGCTGGCCGCAGGTCACGTGCGTGTACTGGAACTGCTCCTCGTGCTCCGTCTCGCGGTGGTAGAAGTAGTTGAAGTTGGACACGATGACCGGCACCGGCAGCGCGATGGTGAGCACACCGGCGATGGCGCACAGCGAGCCCACGATCTTCCCCCCGATGGTCACGGGACACATGTCCCCGTAGCCCACGGTGGTCATGGACACCACGGCCCACCAGAAGGCGTCCGGGATGCTGCTGAAGCCCGAGTCCGGGTCGTCGGTCTCCGCAAAGTAGACCGCGCTGGAGAAGAGGATGACTCCGATGAAGAGGAAGAAGATGAGGAGGCCCAGCTCCCGCATGCTGGCTTTGAGAGTCTGCCCGAGGATCTGGAGCCCCTTGGAGTGTCTGGAGAGCTTGAAGATGCGGAAGACCCGCACCAGGCGGATGACCCGGAGGATGGCCAGGGACATGGCCTGCTGCCCGTTCCCCTGGTGCTCCGCGAGCTCCAGCCCCAGCGTGATGAAGTACGGCATGATGGCCACGATGTCGATGGTGTTCATGATGTTCTTGAAGAACGCGGGCTTGCTCGGGCACGCGAGGAACCGGACCAGCAGCTCGAAGGAGAACCAGATGATGCAGAGCGTCTCCACGATGAAGAACGGGTCCGTGAACGGGTTCGGCTTCTTTGCGCGCGCGGTTCCGTTCCCCGCCGGCTGCTCGTCGAACGTCCCGGCGTCCTCTCTGAACTCCGGTAAAGTCTCCAAGCAGAAGATCACGATGGAGATGAGGATGACCAACACGGAGACTATGGCGATCCCCCTGGCGGGTCCGGAGCTCTCCGGGTACTCGAACAGGAGCCAGACCTGCCGCTGGAACTCGTTCTCGGGTAGCGGGCGCTCCTCCTCCTTAATGAACCCCTCGTCCTCCTTAAAATTCTCGATCACCTCCTCCCCGAGCTCGTAAAATTTAATCTCCTCCATGAAGATGTCCACGGGCACGTTGACGGGTCTCCGGAGCCTGCCCCCGGACTGGTAGTAGTAGAGGATGGCGTCGAAGCTGGGTCTGTTCCGGTCGAAGAAGTACTCGTTCCTCAGCGGGTCGAAGAAGCGCATCCTCTTGCGCGGGTCCCCGAGCAGCGTGGAGGGGAACTGGGCGAGCGTCTTCAGCTGCGTCTCGAAGCGCAGCCCGGAGATGTTGACCACCACCCGCTCGCAGCAGTCCTGGTTCTCGGCTCGCTCCGGGTCGTACACATCCTGCGCGGACAGCGCGGCCAGTGCCACAGTCTCATCCAGGTTCTCTCCGGGCACCACTGTCATGTTTCACCCCCACCCCCCTCCACAGACAAGGGCGTCTCTTCCCGCTCCTCTCGGTCCCCCCTCCGACTCCTCCGCGCGTATTTTGGGAACCAGCTGAGCGTCTTCCTCCTCTTTGTCTGCTCGGTGTGTCAGCGTCACGTCTGCGGGTGAGCTGGTTCCGCTGGCATTGTGTGTGCCCTCTCCCCCCCCCCCACCGCCGCCGCCACCACGCTCACCTTTCCCGTCCACGCGCCGCTGTAGTCTGGACTCTCTGCTGTCACATTCGCTGCATCTTAAGCAGGCTTTGCCCTCCCCGAGCTGACGTGTGTGTGTGTGCACGCTCTCTCACTGAGGAAGGGGGGGGGGGGATAAAAACACACACACGCACGCTCACATATGCTCCTAATGAATCCGATCCAGATATTTGACACCAAACATGCACGAAATCATCTCGATTTGAGGAGACGACATCAGGAATGTGGAGACTGCGCGTGCACAGAGGGAGTCGTGCGTAATGAACCTGTTGTCTCCAGCGTGGCACAGGCTCAAGGTTACCACCTGAGCTGTTGTTTATGGTGAAATGTGACGAGATGTTTGCAAAATACGAGCATGCAGATATGAACGAGGACAGTTTAAAGGCATAACGCGCGAGACATGTCGTGCAAAAACGAGTCTCATGCAAGACATCTACATTCCGCTCATGAACTGATCCTGAATGAATACCTGTGGCTCAGGGTCTGTCCTCCATCCACTCATCCACTCATCCTTTCATCCTTCCACCCACTAACGACACACATGCGAGGGGAGAGAGGCTGCGATGTGACGCTGCAGCCGCTTCAAGACCTGAACGCGGCTCAGCTGCTC
>JAVDOI010000332.1:0-7500 GCA_032191485.1 Leptoclinus maculatus
GTTTTAATATCTATCTGGTATCTTTAGGATCCTCTGGACCTCCATTATAATTGAAACCTCCGTGGGTTAGAACAATGCTTTGGCCACACGGAGTCTGTAATGAGTTTGTAATGATCACATTTTCATATAAATGTGATCTGTTTTGCTTCTCTTTTGGTCAAAGAAAAACATGCGCTGGGTATCACTGTGCTTCGCTCCCAAATGACATTGTTCTAAAGATACACAATAATGTTGTACAGCATACAGCTGACCCTTCGCTAAGTCCCGCCCCTGGAATGCAGGCTGGCCAATCGTAGCGTAGCATCAGCCTGCTTCGACCAGGGGCCCGACTCCTACCCGGCTCTCATAGACTCTCATGTTATTGTCTCTTTAGATGATCATTATTCATGCAGTGCAGTTAGTCTTCATGTTGTTGTCTTCATGTCTCTGAATATCTTTCATGTGGCTCCTCTGTGAATCCCCTCAGGACGTCTCTTACAATCAAGAGGGCGTGTTAGTAAGTGTCCAAGTGAGTGAGACGGGTTTGTAAAGGTGTGATCCTGGTGAATCCCTCTTCATTGGTGTGTGTGTGTGTGTGTGTGTGTGTGTGTGTGTGTGTGTGTGTGTGTGTGTGTGTGTGTGTGTGTGTCACTGACGGGTCTTTTTAAGGTCATATTCCCTGACTGCGGTTTTCTGGTCGACCACAGTTGTCGGCATTCTGACGCTGCATCGCTTCAGATATTTGTTTTTTTTCGTGCTGCACATCTGGTTTTAACTTTCGTTTCTCCCGTTCCATTCTTCTGTCTTTGCTCTTCCTCTCTCGGTCTGTTTCCCAGTATCTTTCGGTTGTGTGTGTGTGTGTGTCGGGTTGAGGAGAGGACCAGTGTTGACTGTCTGCTGACCTGCCTGGATGAGGGTCTGTGTGTGTCTGTGTGTCCACTGAGGCTGATTGACAGGCTTGTAACCGGGCACCAGCTTTTACTCGGCGAAACTAAAAACACACAATGGCCATGTTCAGTCACCACGGAGGCCTGCAGGTACACATGCAGCTTTGTCAACTCTTTTATTATGTTACAAAGTTGACAATAGTCTACGGCGAGTCATTGTTTGAATTGTGCCGTGAACACAATTTACAATAGAATTGATTTTTCTTTTGTTATCAGAAGCATGAACTGGTTGTGAATGCTGTGGAACTCCGGTAACACTCTGAGTACTGATGGGACGTTTCTCTCGTCTTTGTGGAAGATTTACTTAAAAGCTGTTAAACACATAATCCAGAAACAGAACAAAGCGTCGGGGGGGCTACCGGGGGCTGAGAGTAACCCACGTTTGACCCGCCGTCGGGAGAGATGGATGGACAGAGAGGGAAAGTTTACCTTTCTCAGCCTACGCTGTGAGCAGGGAGGGAGGGAGGGAGGGAGGGAGGGAGGGAGGGAGGGACGGAGGGAGGGAGGATATTGAAACGGCAGGAGAGACGGCGGAACAATGAGAGGATGAAGAGGAGCGAGGAAGGACCGAGTGGAGGGAGGACACGGACACAACAGATGACAGAACGGATCAGAAAATGAATGGAGGAGATAGAAGAGCAAATATTATGAGACTACCTACTGTCCACACACACACACACACACATACACACACACACACACACACACACGTCCAGCTGTGACCAGTCTGTGTTTCCCTCCAGTAAACATCATATCCAACCTTCTGGTGTCCTGGCAACAGATATCTTGACAACCTGATGGGAAAGCATCTTTAATATGTGTGTGTGTGTGTGTGTGTGTGTGTGTGTGTGTGTGTGTGTGTGTGTGTGTGTGTGTGTGTGTGTGTGTGTGTGGACATAAGAGAGAGGTCTGTCTTATGAAGCCCCTACACATGTGGATGCTTGTAGTTTTTAATTTGAGTATCTTTTATGCATATTTACATTCACATACATTACATTTGAGCTCTTGCTCTTATTGATTATTCATTAATAATTGGCTGATAGGTGTTTGGTTTATGTTTGTCACACATGTAAAAACCTGATCTTTCAATTAGTAGAATCTTTAGCAGCGGGACGGTATTTTGGTATCGGAAGCGTCCTTTTGATTTGTAGTCGGAGCGCTTTGGCCGGAATGCAGTGACGCCGACTCAGCTTTTTATGAGCTAAAAACTGAACTGAGTGTAAAGCGTCGGGTCGTAGACGCCGTCTCTCAAGTCAAGATCCTCACGACTCAAGTTGCTAAACAACGGCCCAGATATGTATATATATCTATATATGTATAAATATATATACTGTATACATCAGACCTTCCACTCAAGATGTCCTATGTGTTACGTGTGGATTGATAAAGTTGTGCACTAGTCTTTGACTTTGTTTCGATGAATCCACCCTGCCCGCTGTGTCCACAAACACCGATTCATTCTGAGGAATCTGCTTTATTCGGCTCGACGAAGGTTCACTTCCTGAGCCTGGAAACCGACTGGAGGAGACGAATCCACCGCAGTTAACGTCACATTTTATTTCTCTTCTTTATGTTATTGTTCCATTATTAAACTGCCGAGTCAGACTCAAACTGAAACATCTTCCAGCCGTGCCTCCTGGAGAGAAACGCAGCTTTGAAACATCTTCCAGCCGCGTCGGCAGGTTTGTTAGCTGAGCTCTGGTTCCTCCTGTCGCAAATGAATATAAACGGTTTGTGACGAACACAACTGAAATGCTTTTTGTTTTCTGGCGCTCAGATAGCAGAACAACTCTCCTCTGCCTCCATCCCCCCATAACCAGCCCTCTCTTCTGCCTCCATCCCCCCATAACCAGCCCTCTCTTCTGCCTCCATCCCCCCCATAACCAGCCCTCTCTTCTGCCTCCATCCCCCCCATAACCAGCCCTCTCCTCTGCCTCCATCCCCCCCATAACCAGCCCTCTCCTCTGCCTCCATCCCCCCCATAACCAGCCCTTTCTTCTGCCTCCATCCCCCCATAACCAGCCCTCTCTTCTGCCTCCATCCCCCCCATAACCAGCCCTCTCTTCTGCCTCCATCCCCCCCATAACCAGCCCTCTCCTCTGCCTCCATCCCCCCCATAACCAGCCCTTTCTTCTGCCTCCATCCCCCCATAACCAGCCCTCTCTTCTGCCTCCACCCCCCATAACCAGCCCTCTCTTCTGCCTCCACCCCCCCATAACCAGCCCTCTCTTCTGCCTCCATCCCCCCCATAACCAGCCCTCTCTTCTGCCTCCACCCCCCCATAACCAGCCCTCTCTTCTGCCTCCACCCCCCCATAACCAGCCCTCTCTTCTGCCTCCATCCCCCCATAACCAGCCCTCTCCTCTGCCTCCATCCCCCCCATAACCAGCCCTCTCTTCTGCCTCCACCCCCCATAACCAGCCCTCTCTTCTGCCTCCACCCCCCCATAACCAGCCCTCTCTTCTGCCTCCATCCCCCCCATAACCAGCCCTCTCTTCTGCCTCCACCCCCCCATAACCAGCCCTCTCTTCTGCCTCCACCCCCCCATAACCAGCCCTCTCTTCTGCCTCCATCCCCCCATAACCAGCCCTCTCTTCTGCCTCCATCCCCCCATAACCAGCCCTCTCTTCTGCCTCCACCCCCCCATAACCAGCCCTCTCTTCTGCCTCCATCCCCCCCATAACCAGCCCTCTCTTCTGCCTCCACCCCCCATAACCAGCCCTCTCCTCTGCCTCCATCCCCCCATAACCAGCCCCCTCTTCTGCCTCCATCCCCCCATAACCAGCCCTCTCTTCTGCCTCCATCCCCCCATAACCAGCCCTCTCCTCTGCCTCCATCCCCCCCATAACCAGCCCTCTCTTCTGCCTCCACCCCCCATAACCAGCCCTCTCTTCTGCCTCCATCCCCCCATAACCAGCCCCCTCTTCTGCCTCCATCCCCCCATAACCAGCCCTCTCTTCTGCCTCCATCCCCCCATAACCAGCCCTCTCCTCTGCCTCCATCCCCCCCATAACCAGCCCTCTCTTCTGCCTCCACCCCCCCCATAACCAGCCCCCTCTTCTGCCTCCATCCCCCCCATAACCAGCCCTCTCCTCTGCCTCCATCCCCCCATAACCAGCCCTCTCTTCTGCCTCCATCCCCCCATAACCAGCCCTCTCCTCTGCCTCCATCCCCCCCATAACCAGCCCTCTCTTCTGCCTCCATCCCCCCCATAACCAGCCCTCTCTTCTGCCTCCATCCCCCCATAACCAGCCCTCTCCTCTGCCTCCATCCCCCCCATAACCAGCCCTCTCCTCTGCCTCCATCCCCCCCATAACCAGCCCTCTCTTCTGCCTCCACCCCCCATAACCAGCCCTCTCTTCTGCCTCCACCCCCCATAACCAGCCCTCTCCTCTGCCTCCATCCCCCCCATAACCAACCCTCTCTTCTGCCTCCACCCCCCATAACCAGCCCTCTCTTCTGCCTCCATCCCCCCATAACCAGCCCCCTCTTCTGCCTCCATCCCCCCATAACCAGCCCTCTCTTCTGCCTCCATCCCCCCATAACCAGCCCTCTCCTCTGCCTCCATCCCCCCCATAACCAGCCCTCTCTTCTGCCTCCATCCCCCCATAACCAGCCCTCTCTTCTGCCTCCATCCCCCCATAACCAGCCCTCTCTTCTGCCTCCATCCCCCCATAACCAGCACTCTCTTCTGCCTCCATCCCCCCCATAACCAGCCCTCTCTTCTGCCTCCACCCCCCCATAACCAGCCCTCTCTTCTGCCTCCACCCCCCCATAACCAGCCCTCTCTTCTGCCTCCATCCCCCCATAACCAGCCCTCTCTTCTGCCTCCATCCCCCCCATAACCAGCCCTCTCTTCTGCCTCCATCCCCCCATAACCAGCACTCTCTTCTGCCTCCATCCCCCCCATAACCAGCCCTCTCTTCTGCCTCCATCCCCCCATAACCAGCCCTCTCCTCTGCCTCCATCCCCCCCATAACCAGCCCTCTCTTCTGCCTCCACCCCCCATAACCAGCCCTCTCCTCTGCCTCCATCCCCCCCATAACCAGCCCTCTCTTCTGCCTCCACCCCCCATAACCAGCCCTCTCCTCTGCCTCCATCCCCCCCATAACCAGCCCTCTCTTCTGCCTCCATCCCCCCATAACCAGCCCCCTCTTCTGCCTCCATCCCCCATAACCAGCCCCCTCCTCTGCCTCCATCCCCCCATAACCAGCCCTCTCTTCTGCCTCCATCCCCCCCATAACCAGCCCTCTCCTCTGCCTCCATCCCCCCCATAACCAGCCCTCTCTTCTGCCTCCATCCCCCCCATAACCAGCCCTCTCTTCTGCCTCCATCCCCCCCATAACCAGCCCTCTCTTCTGCCTCCATCCCCCCATAACCAGCCCTCTCTTCTGCCTCCATCCCCCCATAACCAGCCCTCTCTTCTGCCTCCATCCCCCCATAACCAGCCCTCTCTTCTGCCTCCATCCCCCCATAACCAGCCCTCTCTTCTGCCTCCATCCCCCCATAACCAGCCCTCTCTTCTGCCTCCATCCCCCCCATAACCAGCCCTCTCTTCTGCCTCCATCCCCCCATAACCAGCCCTCTCTTCTGCCTCCATCCCCCCATAACCAGCCCTCTCCTCTGCCTCCATCCCCCCATAACCAGCCCTCTCTTCTGCCTCCATCCCCCCATAACCAGCCCTCTCCTCTGCCTCCATCCCCCCATAACCAGCCCTCTCTTCTGCCTCCATCCCCCCCATAACCAGCCCTCTCTTCTGCCTCCATCCCCCCATAACCAGCCCTCTCTTCTGCCTCCATCCCCCCCATAACCAGCCCTCTCTTCTGCCTCCATCCCCCCCATAACCAGCCCTCTCTTCTGCCTCCATCCCCCCCATAACCAGCCCTCTCCTCTGCCTCCATCCCCCCCATAACCAGCCCTCTCTTCTGCCTCCATCCCCCCCATAACCAGCCCTCTCTTCTGCCTCCATCCCCCCATAACCAGCCCTCTCTTCTGCCTCCATCCCCCCATAACCAGCCCTCTCTTCTGCCTCCATCCCCCCATAACCAGCCCTCTCCTCTGCCTCCACCCCCCCATAACCAGCCCTCTCTTCTGCTCCAGCGCTCCTCTGACTCGTGTACTGTAACTTAACCCTCTGAACCCCCCCGAGCAGTGTTGGGCCCTTCTTGCTCTCTGTGGCCTTGATTTTCACTGCAATATATAAGTCCCGCCCCTCTATTGAAACAGACAAATCATGGCTAGAAGTAGAGAATATCTTTCGTGTCGTTTAACACAGTTACCGTGACATAAATCATGAAAAAAGATGAATTTCTTTGATAATATATTTAACAAAAATTGGAAAACTATGGAATCTATACATGCAACATTGTTCCACAAAGAAGGAGGCTCCACCTTCTATTCATATTGAACCTTTTACATTTTTACAACCTCAGTAAACATGATAATCTGACGACAACGACGTTTTTCACAGCTTCCGGCTGATAAACGATGTGGTTTTGCCGATTCTTTAAAGAAAACACGATTTTCAATCCGGTCGGCGGGTTTTGGAGTTCAGAGGGTTTAAATGTCCTCCTTCCCACTTGTTTTGTTATTTCCCGTTTACACGTCTCAATCTATCAACTTCAACAGCTCATCTGGGTTCGTACCACAGACATCCTTTCCCTGAGCCCCGTCCGCCCGGCTTCTCCTCGGGTATCCCAGGGTGCACCCTGGCCGGGTTGCGTGTATGATCCCTTCACTGGGTCTCGGTTGCCAATCGGTCGCGTCCAAAAGGCTTCTGCTTGGAGGATCCGATGCCCTTCTTGCTCCTTTAGTTGATGTTCTTGTTTATCCTTGTGTCTGTCACTCTGTTTATCCCTCATCGCCTCCATCACTGCTGAGCCTCAACGCTTCCACGTCTACTTTCACCACCGACCTCAGGCGGTGTCGAGTTCAGTTTCATGTGCTTTACTCTCATTGTATCTCAAGCCGTCTCGCTGCTTTCTAACCGCTGACCTCTCCGTGATACTTCCTCTGGCTTTCGGCCGCACAGAGGAGGTCTCTGGTTTACCACCGAAGCCCTCCGACAGAGACGGAGCTGTAACTGACTGAGTGCAGGGGCTGATTGGACTCAGATTGGCTGATTAAAGCTGCATGCTGTGTGCAGCCTTAAGAAGATGGTGCTCAATACGACTCTGCTTTATTTCTCAAACTAGCCCTTGTTTGACCCGAAACGTCAGCGTGTTGTCTGACGAGAGTCACCTCGGGCAAATTAGGTAAAGTTTGCTCATTTCTTGCCTGTGAAAGAGAACAAAACAAACCGCTTCAGTGTGACATTGTGCACATTTTGAATCTGCTTTCACAAAGAGACTGAATGTCAAACGGTATGTGTGTCCGTCTCAGTAAGTGGGTGTTTCCCCCTCTGTCGGGACATTAATGGAGTGTGTCTGAGGTCCTCCAGGGCAGTCAGAGATGATGCACATCCTCCTCCTCCTCCTCCGTGGTCTGTCCGACACACACACACACACACACACACACACACACACACACACACACACACACACACACACACACACACACACACACACACACACAC
>JAVDOI010000332.1:10000-25000 GCA_032191485.1 Leptoclinus maculatus
CTCTATGTCTCCCTCTCTCCCTCTCTCTTTCTCTCTGTCTCCCTCTCTCTTTCTCTATGTCTCCCTCTCTCCCTCTCTCTTTCTCTCTCTCTCCCAGTACGCTGAACAACAACAACGTCAGCAGCATCCCGGTCTCCAGTTTCAACCACATGCCGAAGCTCCGCACCTTGTGAGTCCTTCAAGTCAACGCACTACGTTACCCAGGATGCAACATTCTTGAAACAGAACCACAATGAGATGTGAACAACGGTCACAGATGCTTACCAATACTTGTTTTTTTCTTCACTTCACTCCTTCCTTCCTCATTTCTTCCCTCATTCCCATATGTCTCCTTTCCTTATCTCCTACAATACTTCCTTCCCTACTCTGTTATGTCCTCCCACCTATCCACTCCTTCCTTCATATTTTCGTCCTCTCCTTTGTGCCCTTTTCTCACACTCTTTTGCATCCTTCCGCTTTCCATTTCCTCTTCTCTTTCATCCAACTCTTCCCTTATTTCCTTGTACGCTTCCGTTTTCTGCTCTCCTGCTTTTCCCTTCATCCCCCTCCCTCCTTCTCTCCCACCTGTCCTCTCTCCCTCCCCCTGATCTCCCCTCTCCTCCCAGCCGTCTCCACTCTAACGCTCTGCGTTGTGACTGTCACCTGGCCTGGTTGTCTCCATGGCTTCGTCAGCGGGCGGCTTTGGGCCTCTACACCCAGTGCAGCTCTCCTCCCTCGCTGAGGGGCCTCAACCTCGCCGAGCTGCGCAAGAGCGACTTCGCCTGCTCAGGTACGGCAGCCCGGTGACGCGCGACGACGCGCTCGGGTCAAAGTGTGGCCGACGGAGATGAAAGTTGGTACCGTTTTTTTCGTTGTTTGCTTGCAGGTAACGGTGGCAGTGCCTTCGTTCAGCCGTGCAGCCTGGCGTCCGGCTCCTGTCCTCCCATGTGCTCCTGCAGCAACAACATCGTGGACTGTCGGGGGAGGGGCCTCACCGCCATCCCCGCCCACCTGCCCGAGGCCATGACTGAGATGTGAGTGTCGTAGAGGTTTACATTTCAACCAGGCCAAGTGAAGCCGATGCTTTGTGTCTTAAAGCTGCATTCTCTCTAGTGTCCACCAGGGGGCGACTCCTCTGGTTGTATAGAAGTCTATGAGAAAATGACTCTACTTCTCTCTTGATTTATTACCTCAGTAAACATTGTAAACATGAGTTTATGGTCTCAATCTCTAGTTTCAAGTCTTCTTCAATACAGCATGATGTTCATTTAGTACATTATGGTCCATTTAGAGTCAAACAGACCATAAACAATATAATATGTTAGTCAACTTAGAGTAAGTCAAACCTTTAGAAATGAGTTTGGGTTGAAGTTTGATTTCAACATGTCTCATCTTTTTCTTTTTACAGTGTGATTCAGTACGAGCTCTTTTTATGGCCCCGTGGCTGTGCACAGTTTATTAAACAGGCAACAACTGTGTGTTCTGGTTTTTCTTTGAAAGTCCTTATCGCTAAGCTGTACAAGCCCAGAGTCGTGCTGTAATAGTTGACAGGAGAACAGAACTTTGAATTAATATTGCATGTGGACAAATGAGTTTGAATTGAAACTACAGACACTCCAGCTGACAGCTGTGCTGTGAAACGACATTCAGCTGTTCCATTATTAATTATGTCTCTCTGTGTTTCTCTTCAGTCGTTTGGAGCAGAATGGCATCAAGTCGGTTCCTCCGGGCGCCTTCAGCTCCTACAAGAAGCTTCGTCGAATGTGAGTCCTCTAAAGACACGATAACTCGCGAGGTTAAAGAGAGATGGTGGATAATCGAACCCTTAGCCAGGTTGAATAAACCAGGAGGAGACACAAACGAGGTGCAACCAACGAGTATCCTTATTGTCAGTTAATCATTTGGTTTATAAAATGTCTTAAATGTTTTTATCTAGTCTTTAGTCGGTCCAGAACCCAAAGATATTATGTTTGACATGATAAAAAAACAGAGAAAAGCATGAAATCTCCATGTTGCATATCTGAGATTTAAAAACGAGACTTTTGTTTGACTCTTTCCACTTCTAACAACAAGTGTTGTCCGTTAGTCAGCTCGACACAAAAACGTAGGAAAATAAGGTTAAAAAATACCGAAGTTATCATAATAAAGTAAATATTGTTGGGTTTGGGACTCACTAAACAAGACATTTGAAAGACATCACGTGGGACTTTTAGAAAAAAGGACATTTTTCACGATTGTCTGACGACCAAACGGTAAATCGATTCATAGAGAATATAGTAATCGTCAGATTAATCGATAATGACGATAATCGCAGCCCTAATATGATCAGTATGACACAAAGGGATTAAATCTATTCTCCATAGGAGGTAGTTTGAAAGACAGAATAACACCATCTAGTCAGAGCAGCTTCGGTGTCTATGGCTCCACCCCTTTGAGTTTCGACTCAACCAATGAGATTACAGTACGTCTGCCTGGATTCCCCCCCCCCCCCCCCCCATAACAAACAGCCCCGGTGGATTTTCAGCATCGAGGAGCGCTTGATTTATGTCAGCCAGCAAAGCGACGCCGTCCCCATCAGAGGCCCTTTAAGGGTCTCGCATGATGAATCCCGAGCACATCGCTGGGATCTGGTGAATGTGTTTAAGATGCACGTTTGACCACAATAATGTCATTTTATTAATGTTCATAGCTCTGCGCCCCATTTTATGTCTTTGTGGCTTTTGTTCTGTTCACTCTCACTGCGTCTTTCTTTCTCTTTTCCTTTGCCCATTTCCATCCTCAGACTTTCTCTCTCTCCCCCCCCCCCCCCCCCCCCCCCCCCGTCCTCTTACATCATCACCGTGAGACCGTCCCAAGTCCCTGAGACGGGGGTTGATTACATTACCAGGCTGGTTTTAAGTGGTTTTGTGTTCAAATGTATTCTGACAGTTGAGCGACTGACATGTGGCGGCAGAAGAAGGATTTTATAATCTGACATGTGGTGGTTTTGGCCGGACCAGACCAAATCAGAGATGTAAAAACTTGGCCGGCAGGAACAGCGTTCGCTCTCTTAGAGAGCCTGCTTTTCACATAACGTGTGGTTCCTCGTTTTTTTTACAAACGTTCTGTATTAGATTTGATTTGATTTGGGGGGGATTAGAAAAATGAACAATAAACCCATTCATGTCTGTTTGACCCCAGAAAATAGTACACGAACATGTTCCCTTGTCAGCTGCTCGTATATTCAGCCTTCAATCTTAATATTAATTAAAAGGCGGTTGCTAACAAGTGTCTAAATGAGACGACTAAACGTCTTCGCGCTGACTCTCCGCGATGTAGTTCACAGCGTAACGTTAGCTTCTGACCATCAAAAATCATCAACGTGGTGTTGATTTGTGAAGATTGTCTTGCTGAACACAACTAAGTGTCATAGACTTGTGTTTGCCACGGAGCTTATTATCTGCAATAATCCTAAATCCAATAGAAAAGTCCCATTGGCTCTTTGTCAACGGTATTGCGATGCTAAGTTCCAGGTCTGGCCTACAGATGCAGTACGTTGTCCCTGCAGGCTTCTACAGCACAGCAGTCTCTGACTAACGTCTGTGTTCTCTGTTTCATTCCCAGAGACCTGAGTAACAACCAGATATCTGAGATCGCTCCTGATGCTTTCCACGGCCTCCGAGCTCTCAACTCACTGTGAGTAAGACAGAGTGTGTGTGTGTGTGTGTGTGTGTGAGTGTGAATGAACTGTTGGAGTGCCTCTACCAATATGTGGTTACATATGTCTCGTCTATACCTCCGTATGTTTGCACTGCATGCGTGTGTTTCGTGCGTCTGTTGGTATGAATAATTCAAAAGTGGCGCCTGCTCTCTGTAAACAGAAATTCTTTATGATATATCAGGACTTTCAAAACAATCCCAGCGGGTGGCCTTTATGTGTGTGTGTGTGTGTGTGTGTGTGTGTGTGTGTGCCTACACTGTCTCTGCCAGACTCTCTTCTGGTTGTGGATTGTGTGGAAATGTGTGGTCACAGCGAAGCTTTACCGATGGAATAAAAGTCGTCCTGTTGTGCATGTTGCATGTGTAATAAAACGTAGCTCCTATAACACACTGCTAGAATACATACAGTACATCTTTGTGTGCAGGGTTCTGTATGGTAACAAGATCACTGAGCTGCCCGGCGGAGTGTTTGACGGCCTGGCCTCTCTGGAGCTGCTGTAAGTCCAAACCCTTTGTCCGAGCTTCACATTTACACTGACGTGTGTTTTGCAAGCTAGCTAACTAGTTAGTTAGCATCAGGACCTTTATTTACAACCTCTACGATGAATTAGAAAATGGTCGATGATCTATGTGACACTTTAACACACTGATAATGAGCATGTCGTGTGTGTAACAGGTTGCTGAATGCCAATAAGATCCACTGCATCAGAGCCTCCGTGTTCAAAGATCTGGAGAACTTGGCTCTGCTGTCGCTTTATGACAACAAAATCCAGAGTCTGGCGAAAGGCACCTTCAGCTCGCTGCACAGCATCCAGACGCTGTAAGAAAAACGCTATTTTAAGCTCTGTCCTGTTCCACTCCATTCAGTCTGATCCGACTGATGTCCTGCCCCCTGTGATTTCCCATCAGCCACTTGGCCCAGAACCCCTTCGTGTGTGACTGTAATGTGAAGTGGCTGGCCGACTTCCTCCGCTCGAACCCCATAGAGACCAGCGGAGCGCGCTGCGCCAGCCCTCGACGCCTCGCCAACAAGCGCATCGCACAGATCAAGAGCAGCAAGTTCCGCTGCTCCGGTCAGTGTGTGTGTGTGTGTGTGTGTGTGTGTGTGTGTGTGTGTGTGTGTGTGTGTGGTGACAGTCTGGGTTTGCGACTGTGAGATGATGAACCACAGCAAAGCTTCCCTCAAGAGAAATATTCACACAGTATGTGTAAGAAATGCAAATCATAAACCCCCCAAAAGCCTTTTGTCATATACACGAGCTATTAGCATATATATTAGTTAGTGACGTTCTGCTGTCAGACACAGTCACTTCTCTCTGCATGGTACACAAGGCATTGTGTTTAGACTGGTGATGAGACTAAATATAAAACTGATGCTACATCATCAGCAACTGAAGATTTGTCCATTTTCTATATAAGATCTATGACACGCAAACTAGCAGAGCTGCTGTTTACTCTCCCGTTGTGCAATATATGAATTTACTTTGGTGGCTTTGTTTCATCATCATCATCATATTACACTTACCTTATCCATCCTGCAAACAGCTGTGTTCACAAAAGAAAGAAGTTGTGTTACTCACTTCCAAAACCAATGCAAGTAAGTTCTTAATTTTGCATAATACTTTTGTACTGTCCGTGACCATTGCGTCCTCTAGTTGGGTTTTAGACTTTAATTCTTGTGAAGAAGTGTTCAGGTTCCTACAGAACAGAGAAATTCTTCTTGTTGTTTTAGACCCAAGAACCGTTAATATTTGCAGATATCAAAGTTCACCACAAAAATGATAAAAAAACAAAAAGGAAATGTCGTAAAAAGAGCTAGTTTAGTAACGCAGTGAGAACCGGCTTCATGTGTTTGTTAGAAAAGAGTTGGTAACAACACGATGAGAATGAAGCGACTGTAACTGGATTCTTGTGACTAAACGCTCTTTTTCCTTCTCTGTGTGGAGCTTCCAGACAGACTGCTCCGCGCTGCTTTGGTCCTCTGCCAGGAGAGCGTCCTCCATAAAACAGCCAAACGGGGCTCGCTTTACGCCTTCTTTCATGTTTAGACATGTTAAACGTCTGCTGCTGCCAGTTTTATAGAAGACCTCCCCCTGGAGTGTGTGTGTGTGTGTGTGAGCGTGTGTGTGTGTGTGTGTGTGTGTGTGAGCGTGTGTGTGTGTGTGTGTGTGTGTGTGTTGAAGCTTCCAAACCTTTGGACTGACATGGTTTTGTGTCTTCTTTCTTTTCCAGCCAAGGAGCAGTACCACATCCCAGGTGATTCTTGTGTTTTCTAGTGTCACGTCTACGCTGTGTTTGTCCGATCACGTTTAGCCCAAACAGGGTTGAATAACGATCTGTAGTCTTGTTTGACCCACACGAGTCCTCTGGTCTGTGTGTGCAGGTACCGAAGACAGGCGTCTGAGCTACGAGTGCAACAGTAAGCCGGTGTGTCCCGCTAAGTGTCGCTGTGAGGCCAACGTGGTCGACTGCTCCAACCTGCGCCTCACCAAGTTCCCCGAACACCTGCCCTCCTCCACCGAAGAGCTGTGAGACACGTACACACCTGAACACGTGCACGGTTTAAAAACTCTGATTGTTTAGTCTCTGAAATGTCAGAAGTTCCTCCAGCCTTCCTCGATTTGCTTTGTTTTTGTGATTGGTGAATATCAGCTGACGATGTCTGTGATTGGTGAATATCAGCTGACGATGTCTGTGATTGGTGAATATCAGCTGACGATGTCTGTGATTGGTGAATATCAGCTGACGATGTCTGTGTGATTGGTGAATATCAGCTGACGATGTCTGTGATTGGTGAATATCAGCTGACGATGTCTGTGATTGGTGAATATCAGCTGACGATGTCTGTGATTGGTGAATATCAGCTGACGATGTCTGTGATTGGTGAATATCAGCTGACGATGTCTGTGATTGGTGAATATCAGCTGACGATGTCTGTGATTGGTGAATATCAGCTGACGATGTCTGTGTGATTGGTGAATACCAGCTGACGATGTCTGTGTGATTGGTGAATATCAGCTGACGATGTCTGTGTGATTGGTGAATATCAGCTGACGATGTCTGTGTGATTGGTGAATATCAGCTGACGATGTCTGTGTGATTGGTGAATATCAGCTGACGATGTCTGTGATTGGTGAATATCAGCTGACGATGTCTGTGTGATTGGTGAATATCAGCTGACGATGTCTGTGTGATTGGTGAATATCAGCTGACGATGTCTGTGTGATTGGTGAATACCAGCTGACCACATCGGCCTTGTTGACATATCCGTCTGGCTCCGGTCTACACAGTACCAGTGTGCCAGATTCTATTTGGGGGATGCTTTTACTCAAAGTGCAATATGCATTGTAGCACGTCCAGTCCCTGCGGGGTCGACAGTGTTAAAGCAAAACAACACTCGTACCCTCCTATGCATGTACATACGGTACATACGTACACACACACACACACACACACACACACACACACACGTATGAACACACTCACAGGCACTTTATGGATATCCGTGTTGACGTGTTGTGTGTGGACTCGTCCTGCATGGATGCACACGCACACGTTCCAAACCGACTCCTCTGCTAATGATGTTTTCTCTCTCTCCTCCTCTTCCTCCTCGTGCCGTGCTCTCTGCGACCGCCCCCCCCCCCCCCCCCAAGGCGGCTCAACAACAACGACCTCTCCGTGCTGGAGGCCACCGGAGCCTTCAAGGGCCTGTCGCAGCTCAAGAAAATGTAGGTCACTCAGAAAGAAACCCTCAACAACGACGGATACCCCGTTAAATCATCAAAGGGAACGTCCGGGAGAGATCGCATTGTCTCGCTGCACCGTGACCTTAAGGTTTGGATGTTTTAAAGTGTGGTTGTATGAGGTTCTTCTCCACAGTCAGTGTCAATCGATATATAAGTTTGAGTGCTCTCTTCAAAGTCACCAGACTCCTTTAACAAACGCAGTGATTTTACCTTTCAGAACGCGTGTGTAGCTGGTCCACCGCTGCCTCGTTGGGTTACTTAGTTTGTGTTATTGTGTGACTTTGTGACTTTGGTGTTTTTTAAGACGTGGTTTGGAATTAACAGAGTCACATAAAAACACAAACTAACCGATCAAGGCAGCGGTAGACCAGCAACACACGTGCTCTGCAAAGTAAAAATGACTGTTTTTATCAATGGAGTCTGGTGGCTTTAAAGAGAGAATAGAAAACAGCTTCAGTTCCCCGTCAGTAAGGTCTGTCTGACAGCAAGATAAAGAGGAGAAACTATTCTAAATATAACGTTCACTTAAACTGACTCGGAGTCTAAAATACGTCCTCAGCAGAACATCGCTCTGCTCCCGTGCTGGTTCTCCTGTTTCTATAAACTCATCTACTGTAGTAGAACCCTGTCTGTGGAGAAGAACCTCAGACAAACACACTTCAGAACATCTGAACTATCCCTTTAATCCCTTTTAAGCGGTTCAGACCAAACTACTCTATCAATAAAGTATTTATTTGATTCACTTCAACACTAGAAAACGAACTGTTTAGTGCTGCCGTGTAACCAGCTGGACATTCTTTCTTGTCTCTACGTGATGGTGTGAGAACGTTTTTGTCTTCCTTCCTTCCAGTAACTTGAGCAACAACAAGATCTCAGAGATCGAGGACGGGGCCTTTGAAGGCGCCTCCTCTGCGGTGGAGCTTCACCTGACAGCCAACCACCTGGAGTCTGTGAGAGGCGGCATGTTCAGAGGCGTGGAGGGGCTACGCATGCTGTGAGTCCCCTTCATACTCCGACAGTATCGTTCAAACCTTTATGGAAGCCTCGGAAAAACAACAACCAACAAATGACACGGTTGTACAAAATGTAAACCCTACTTTGGTGTTTCATTCAGATAATAAAGAGAATAAATATGTACTCGTTTGAATTAACATCAAACATTATTATTAAGCTCGTTTACAAGATATTTATCTATAGAGGGAACCGTGAGGGGCGTCTTTGGATGGAAGGGAATGTCGTTGAGGGTTTCCTTCATTTGTAGATGAAACGCAAAGAAATACTAAAGTTAAACAAATGAAAACAGAACGAGAACAATGCCATCGTCTCCATTTGTCCAGAGGAAGTGAGAGTAATAATTCCACGTGTTTGGTGCATAAAAGCTGAATCCGTCTGCAGAACTTGAAGAATAAGACGGTGAGTAGAGCCCGTTTGGTCGGGTCCTGTGGTCCAGTGTAGATGTTCTACAGATGAAAGATGTCTGGATGAAAAGATACAAGATGATAAAAGGTGTTGTTCACTCTGAGCCACAGAGGACCAACCATTTTAAATTCAATATCCTTGTTACTAAAACGAGCTATACGTGTGTGTGTGTGTGTGTGTGTGTGTGTGTGTGTGTGTGTGTGTGTGTGTGTGTGTGTGTGTGTGTGTGTGTGTGTGTGTGTGTGTGTGTGTGTGTGTGTGTGTGTGTGTGTGTGTGTGTGTGTGTGCAGGATGCTGAGGAACAACAAGATCAGCTGCATCCATAACGGCAGCTTCACGGGTCTGAGCAACGTCAGGCTGCTCTCCCTCTATGACAACCAGCTGAGCACCATCCTGCCCGGAGCCTTCGACACCCTGCCCAACCTGTCCACGCTGTTAGTGGCACACACACACACACACACACACACACACACTCACATTGTGTCTTTGTGTCCCACTCTACATCTCCCCTCTGTCCAATCAAGGAATCTTCTGGCCAACCCGTTTAACTGCGACTGCCGCCTGTCCTGGTTCGGGGCGTGGCTTCGGAGCCGGCGGATCGTGACGGGGAATCCTCGCTGCCAGGGCCCCGCCTTCCTCCGAGAGATCCCGCTGCAGGACGTGGCTGTCCCCGACTTCCGCTGCGAGGACGGTGCGATACGCACACGCACTCTAATACACACGAATACTACTGACGGATTAATCACTGCAACATTAATCTGCACTGGAGCAGGTAGATGGAGGCGAAAATGAAAATGCACACGTGGAAAATGAGAGGAAAATGTCAAATGTCCTGGAAAATATTATTTTAATTTGTTTCACTGTAGCTGAGAATGAACTTCTAGTCATCGATCTATCAGAGCTCCCCATGAACGAATAACCATCTGAGAGGGTCGAAGTTATGTTCAATTTCACATTAAAGTTCAAATGTTAGTTTGTGGACCAGAGTATTTTGAACAGGGAGTCGTCTTTTTAACATGACAGCAGCAATACAATGTCACCTCAATGTAATTGAAGTAATCCGAGCCTCCGCCCCTCCCGTCTGTTCAGGTTCTGTCCTGGAGGACAGCAGCTGTGCTCCGGGGCCGCAGTGTCCCGCCCAGTGCACCTGTATGGACACAGTGGTCCGCTGCAGCAACAAACACCTGCAGGCTCTGCCCAGAGGACTCCCCCGCAACGTCACCGAGCTGTGAGTCGAAACATAAAACGCCAAACACAGCAACTTTCTTTCTCACTTGGGTTACATTGCACGTCACATACCTGTTTAGACCTGACTTGCTTGTTCCCTTGGCTCTCCAGCTTTAGGCCTAAAAAATAAGAACACTGTTGTATAACAGTTATATTCCCAAAGCGTGGGTCGGGACTCATAGATGGGTCGCAGGAGATTTTTTTTTGGTCGCCAAATAAATTTGCAGATTTTTGTGCGTAGTCTTTTCTTTAACATTTGATATAGAGTACACATCTGGGCAACATGAGGGGGCCTGAATGTTCTGATAATTCTAGCCTACCGTATTTTCCGCACTATAGGGCGCACTGGATTATAAGGCGCACTGTCAATGAATGGTCTATTTTCGATCTTTTTTCATATATAAAGCGCACCAGACTATAAGGCGCGGGCGCTCTGAAGAAATCTGTAGATTCTCCACTTCCGTGTCCGTATTCTCACGAGATAGTACGAGACTCACACAGCGAGATGTGATGCATATGACGAGCTTATGACGAGTTTACAGTTCATCATGTGACGATCTGGGGGACGGACTGTTTACATTGTGTAGTGTAGCTTGTTAGCTCGTTAGTTAGCACGTCTGCTAACGGCAGCGTTCTGAGACAGCTGTAGCTTTATGATTACAGACATGTAAACACACAGAATAAATAATGGCCATCAGTGAGAAACTGAGTTGTGTTGTGAGAACAAGTGAACAGCTGGGCAGGTGTCTTGAGAGATAGAGGCAGATTACCCCTAGCTTGTTAGCTCGTTAGTTAGCACGTCTGCTAACGGCAGCGTTCTGAGACAGCTGTAGCTTTATGATTACAGACATGTAAACACACAGTTAGTGGAGTCTGCGTGACTCACACAGCGAGCTATGATACTTATGCATGCTTATGCTTACACCTCGTCCAGAACTACCGGTGAGACTCCTGACTACGGTAGCCGTAATGCTGCAAGCGGTGCGGCTTTGTAGTTTACCAAAGTCGTACTAAAACATTTTGACAGAGCGCCGTGTACCACACAAAATCGCTTCGAGGTCAGTAAACACAACCAGAATTAATCCATATATAAAGCGCTCCGGATTATAAGGCGCACTGTCGTTTTTTGAGAAAATGAAAGGCTTTTAAGTGCGCCTTATAGTGCGGAAAATACGGTACTTATAACATGGAATATAATATGAAATGCTAGCGTACGTTCTATGTAACCTAGCATACCTTCTATGTAGCCTAGCCTAAGTTCTATGTAGCCTAGCGTATGTTCTATGTAGCCTAGCCAACGTTCAATGTAACCTAGCGTACGTTCTATGTAACCTAGCGTACGTTCAATGTAGCCTAGCGTACGTTCTATGTAACCTAGCGTACGTTCTATGTAACCTAGCGTATGTTCAATGTAGCCTAGTGTACGTTCTATGTAGCCTAGCGTACGTTCTTTGTAACTTAGCATACTTTCTATGTAGCCTAGCCTACGTTCTATGTAGCCTAGCCAATGTTCTATGTAGCCTAGCGTACGTTCAATGTAACCTAGCGTACGTTCTATGTAGCCTAGCGTATGTTCAGTGTAACCTAGCATACTTTCTATGTAGCCTAGCCTACGTTCTATGTAGCCTAGCGTACGTTCTGTGTAGCCTAGCCAATGTTCTATGTAGCCTAGCGTACGTTCAATGTAACCTAGCGTACGTTCTATGTAGTCTACTTATAATCTACTTATAGCCTACTTATAACATTGAATCAAATATAAAAAGGCTAGCATTGGTTCAGGGCTGTACAGGGGTGTGGTGGCTAGCAGTGTCGCCTCACAGCAAGAGGGCCCAGGGTTCGATTCCCCGGCTGCACAGCTCTTCTGTGTAGAGTTTTCATGTTCTCCCCGTGTCAGCGTGGGTTCCCTCCGGGTAAATGATTTGTCAAGTGCGTCCCCAGAAAACAAAGTTTGGGAAACACTGTTACATATTATCATCAAGAAAAGTCTAAAAGAAGAAGTTCATAAATGTTTTAAATCAGGGGGGGGGGGGGGCCTCCCTTTGCACATTCTGTTATTATTTATATTGTTGTGTTTATGTTCTCTTTCATGCGCTATTAAATGGATCAAATCATCTTCCTGTTGTATGAAACCTTAATTAGGTCGAGTAAAAGATGCAACAGTAATTATCTTATCAGCGATGTTTATCTTCTGTGATTAAGAAACGGTAATTGTGGGTTTCTGAGGTAGTTGGCACACACACTTTATTCGGTAATCTGATTGTTTTCCTGCAGTAACCAGACACGTTAATTAACGTTTTCTTTCATATTAATGCCACTTGTTAATTTAATTCCATTCATTCAGGAGGAGAAAGCTTTTGACTTTGTGGAGGCATGATTATGTGTGTGAAGTGATCTCAGCATTTCCTGAATGAAGGATGTGAGATATTATTTACCAGAGATGTAACAATAAATTCTCTCTCTCTCTCTCTCTCTCTCCCCCTCTCTCTCTCTCTCTCTCTCTCTCTCGTCCTCTCAGGTATGTGGATGGAAACCAGTTCACCAGTGTTCCTCAGGAGTTAGCCACTTTTAAATACCTGCAGCTTGTGTAAGAGCCACTCGACGAAGCACTCCATTCACACTGATCCCCCTCTAACCCTCGGCCTCTTTTACAACCACTGACTACCTTTCCTGCTCCACCGGCTCTGTGAACACATCTACGTTTGGTAAAGCAGTTATTGTATTGTGATACAGCGAGGCTCTAAGCTTTTGCAGATTGTCCCGTAGAGATTTTGAATCTCTTCTACAAGGGGTGTTGGACCACGATGGCGGCGTAAAACACACACGTCTTTATTTGACTCACAATGACGTTTTTGCCGAGGGACCTTAGACAAAAATAAGTGCTAAAGGTCCGACACAGCACATCTGACATGGACGTGAACACACTAAACGTAAAGCTGAGAATCAGCACTTTACACTTTTTCATTTTGTTACTCCTCGATTTTGTCACGATGCAAAAGAGCTGCATGTGCAGACAAAACCCAGTGTGTGTTCATAGACACGTCCAGCAGGGGGCGCTGTGGACTGTGCAGCTAAATCTCATTCCAAGACAGCGTCACGCATTCATATATCTGCCACAAACGCACAAAAAACTCCTTCATGTGATCAACTGAAGCAGCAAATCAACTCTGTGTCTCTGTGTGAGAGAGTGTGTGTGTGTGTGTGTGTTATTAGTGTCTGCCTACGGTATGTGTACTATATATATATATTTGTGTGAGTAATGGGACCCCTGTATTGTGTGTGTGTGTGTGTGTGTGTGTGTGTGTGTGTGTGTGTGTGTTTGTATTCGTGTCTGTATTGATTGGAATTGACCGTTGCCTCTGCAGAGATCTGAGCAACAATAAAATCAGCTCCCTGTCGGATGACTCCTTCTTCAACATGAGCCAGCTCACCACTCTGTGAGTCCACACACACACACACACACACACACACACACACACACACACACACACCCACACACACACACACACACACACACACACACACACACACACACACACACACACACACATCTTTTGTCAAATGTTAAAGGAGAATTTCATTAATGTTTTGAAGTCAACTTACTGTACTAACCTTTCAATTCACGTTTAAAACCAGATTTACAAAATTAATCGACTATTTCTCCGTGAAACTTGTAAGTAGTTGAGATCAAACACACTCAACTGGCAGTCGACATGTCTTTGAGCAAGATGCTGAACTCTGATGCTCCCGATGGGCCTGTCATGGCATTTACCATCTACCTTATAGATTCATAGTTCAAGTCTTTATTTGTCAAATGCACAACGATGACATTCTTGTTCTCAGCCTCCCTCAAATAACGCTACTGAGAAATATTAAAAAATATTAAATTGAAAAAGGATCCAAGGCATGAAATACTGCAGAATTTAAATATATAGATTATATGTATATGTATATACTGTATATATGAAGATATGGAGCCTGTGCTCTGCAGTTGGACCCGTTTTGTGTCGTCAGCAAATTTGAATGCAATATTTTTTGGCGTAATGAGCAGTTCCTCCCCAGCTCGACGAGGGTTAAAGGCTGCGTTCTTTTCTAGTTTCCTCTTGGATGCAAGCTTTCGAAATCGAATCTTGTCGTCTTGTTTAATATAAATAAATATATAATATATATTCTTTAATGGGAACGTCCCCGAACACAGCAGGATGAAAAGAAAAGAGAAAATCCAGGCAGAGAGCTGCCTCGCTGCACTTTAGTTCTGCACAACTATTGTGAAGTTCACAAGGAAACTGTAAACGAACAAAGTCTCTCCAGTACGACGGGGAAGCAGAGCTACGAGTGAAAACAGACGAAGAAACGAGTGTTGACCAAATGTATTGACCCATAATCTAGTAAAGCTTTGATTTGTAAGTCTTCATTTTAAAGTACATTTGATGCGTGAGAGTGAGAGAGAGGGTTTAAAACCACGGTTTCAACATTTTGATACTTTTTTTTTTGGCGCGCAGAACACTTTCATGGAAACCTGACCAACAACTGTCGAGGTTGAAGTGTGTTAATAATATAGATTGTTTGTTTCTCCTCCTGCAGGATCCTCAGCTACAACTCTCTACGCTGCATCCCTCCTCTGGCGCTGGGTGGCCTTCGATCTCTGAGGCTGCTGTGAGCTCTCACACACACACACACACACACACACACACACACACACACACACACACCATACTTCACTGGCCAACCCACATCACTGTCGTCCCCTCGCTTTATTACAACAAGCCACCATCTGTTTTTGGACTTTGTGGTCTCTGAGTTTTCAGTGTCGACCGCCTCTCTGACCCTCCGCTGTGTCCGTCTTTCAGCTCTCTCCACGGCAACGACATCTCCGAGCTGCAGCGGGGCATCTTCAGCGACGTGGTCTCCCTGTCTCACCTGTAAGATAACA
>JAVDOI010000332.1:30000-88533 GCA_032191485.1 Leptoclinus maculatus
GTAAATTTTCATTTTCTATTTTTAAATGATGTCTTTTATTATCGCATGTTTATTGTCACGCACCGATCGCCAAACCAAATTCCTTGTGCGTGTGACGTATTTGGCAATAAACCGTTTCTGAGTATCTTCTTCTTTTTTTAAAGTTGAGTAGTGTGTGAATGCCGAGGTGTGTTTGTCTCTTTGTTTCTTGTGCGTCTAGCTGCGCGTGTGCGTTTGGTTTCCACGGAACCTTCTGCGAGGTGAACGTGGACGACTGTCAGGACCACGGGTGTGAGAACGGCGCCACCTGTGTGGACGACGTGGGCAACTACACCTGCTTGTGTCCTCCGAACTACACAGGTGAGACTCCGGCGCTTTGCCTCCTCCTTCCACTCAGAGATATTCATGAGGAAACAATAATAAACACATATTTGGTTTATTAGAACATGTTGAGAGGAGAAAATATTGAGTTCTGAGAGTGTCTCTCTCTCTCCTCTCGTTCTCAGGTCTGCTTTGTGAGGAAGAGGAGGGTGTGTGTTCTCCAGGTAGAAACCCCTGTCAGCATCGGTTAACCTGCATCAGCACCCCTATCGGCCCCAGGTGACGACACACACACACACTCACACACTCACACACTCACACTTTATCCCTGCCAGGCTCAGCAAAATTTCGGATCCCAGATGAGATTTATAATATAGACACAAGCAGACAAGCACGTATGAAGGTGAATTTTGCTGAGGTCTGTGTTGACTCCCTAAAATCCTACACCATGTGTCATAAAGTGTGTGTGTGTGTGTGCGTGTGCGTGCTCTGCAGATGTGTGTGTATTCCAGGCTGGGTGGGGCCAGACTGCAGTATAAACTATAATGAATGTGTGGATCATCGCTGTCAGAACGGAGCTCAGTGTGTCGACCATCTGGACGGCTACAGCTGCGTCTGTCCGCAGGGATACAGGTACTGGGAATACTGGGAATACTGGGAACACTGGGGACACTGGGAACACTGTAGATGACCACACCCAGGACACTGAAGACTGTCAGGACTCTGGAAATTAGGGAACAAGCTTTCTGTTAAAGGAATTCTTCCCCCATAAAGTGATCGTTTGTATTTCAATTAGACAAAAAAAAGAGTGGAAACCTTTACGCGTGGAACCCGTTACGCGTGGAACCCGTTACGCGTGGAACCCGTTACGCGTGGAACCCGTTACGCGTGGAAACAGTTACGCGTGGAACCCGTTACGCGTGGAAACCGTTACGCGTGGAAACAGTTACGCGTGGAAACAGTTACGCGTGGAAACAGTTACGCGTGGAACCCGTTACGCGTGGAAACCGTTACGCGTGGAAACCGTTACGCGTGGAACCCGTTACGCGTGGAACCCGTTACGCGTGGAACCCGTTACGCGTGGAAACAGTTACGCGTGGAAACCGTTACGCGTGGAAACCGTTACGCGTGGAACCCGTTACGCGTGGAACCCGTTACGCGTGGAACCCGTTACGCGTGGAACCCGTTACGCGTGGAACCCGTTACGCGTGGAAACAGTTACGCGTGGAACCCGTTACGCGTGGAAACAGTTACGCGTGGAAACAGTTACGCGTGGAAACAGTTACGCGTGGAAACAGTTACGCGTGGAACCCGTTACGCGTGGAACCCGTTACGCGTGGAAACCGTTACGCGTGGAAACCGTTACGCGTGGAAACCGTTACGCGTGGAAACCGTTACGCGTGGAACCCGTTACGCGTGGAACCCGTTACGCGTGGAACCCGTTACGCGTGGAAACAGTTACGCGTGGAAACCGTTACGCGTGGAAACCGTTACGCGTGGAAACAGTTACGCGTGGAAACAGTTACGCGTGGAACCCGTTACGCGTGGAACCCGTTACGCGTGGAAACCGTTACGCGTGGAAACCGTTACGCGTGGAAACCGTTACGCGTGGAACCCGTTACGCGTGGAAACCGTTACGCGTGGAAACCGTTACGCGTGGAACCCGTTACGCGTGGAAACCGTTACGCTTGGAAACCGTTACGCGTGGAAACCGTTACGCGTGGAAACCGTTACGCGTGGAACCCGTTACGCGTGGAACCCGTTACGCGTGGAACCCGTTACGCGTGGAACCCGTTACGCGTGGAAACCGTTACGCGTGGAAACCGTTACGCGTGGAAACCGTTACGCGTGGAAACCGTTACGCGTGTAGCCTGAACAAGCATTGTGTTACCATGAGGAAGTGTTTAGTACGGTTTTAGTGAAGATACATGTGTTTGTGAAGTAGTGAGTGTACGACTGGATAAAGGAGACTCAGATTATACTTTAGGAGTGAGAGAGTTTGTAATCAGCTGTTTGAATTTAAGGAAACATGCGGTAGATTTTTGGGGTAAAGTGTTCCTGTAAGGGTAAAAAGAAAACTTGATTTAAAATCATCATTCCATGATTCACCGAGTGATTTACTACGAACCCTAACCCTACGATCAAACTCTGACACCCTCGCCGACTTCTTCTTCTTCTTCCTCCTCCTCCCAGTGGCGAGTTCTGTGAGGTGGCCCTTCCTCCCCCGTCCCTCTGCCAGCTGACTCCGTGTCAGAACGACGCCCCCTGCGTGGAGGAGGAGGGGGCGGCGGTCTGCCAGTGTCTGCCCGGCTTCGAGGGTCAGAGCTGCGAGAAGCTGGTCAGCGTCAACTTCGTCGACAGGGATTCTTACGTTCAGCTCCAAGACGTCAAGAACTGGCCTCAAGCCAACATCACTCTGCAGGTGATAGAATATCAAATATCAGCAGCTCACACACACACACACACACACACACTCTGATTAGTGTGTCTTAATGTGTGTGTGTTTCAGGTGTCAACAGCAGAGGACAACGGCATCTTGCTCTATAACGGAGACAACGAGCCAATCGCTGTGGAGCTCCATCAGGGTCATGTCAGGGTTACATATGACCCCGGTAACCAGCCAGCCACCGCTATCTACAGGTACACACACACACACACACACACACACACACACACACACACACACACACACACTTTACTGCCCCGGGTTCATTTGGCATCACGGCTCATGTTCTCTGGCTTAAACTTATTTTCACTTGGATTTCATGCTTTCACAAATCTACACATTATGTTTTGTGCTCCAATAAAACCACAGAGAGCCGTTAAAAAGCAAACGTCGTCCCGTTGTTGTCGTAAAATCCGATTTTCCTCTCACATTTTTGTATAATTGACGTCGTTAATCAGCCGTCTTAATGCTCAGGATAAACAGTGCTCTACATGCAGGTAGATGAAACGGTGTGTTTGACTAAATCAGTGTAAACTGTAAGGAAATAAATAGTTAGAGTGGAGTTGAACAGCGGTTTTTCTGTGCCGTGTGCTGAACCTGACCAGCTCAACATGTTTACCATCACATCGGTGTGTTCCCATCATCACATTTTGAAAGCCGAGGGCTCGCTGTAGCCCGGCAACGCCGCTCAGAGCGCGTTGGTGTCAGATGTGCGTCGTTGCTCAGAGCGCGTCCTCCGGTGTTTGGGAATGTGGACCGTTCGACATCGGCGGTGTGTGTTTCCTGGTTTAAATTAGAGACGCAGCCGGAGGACACTCGAAGCTGACTGTCCTCTTGATCAGGTGTCGAGAGCTTAAATGTTTGGATGGTTCACTGTGTGTGTGTGTGTGTAACAGCCGGCAGCCTGACACACACACACACACACACACACACACACACACACAGTGTGCTGCACAGAAGAGGAGATTGAGAGCATGACAAATCCTCTAAGAAGAGAACAGATATAAGTAGCGAGTAAACTGTAGAACGTTTGACACAGCTGAACAGGTTGTTTTAAGTCAACTTACACAAATATCAACTCTTTTGAAAGCTCCATTCCCAACAAGAAACCGGCGAACGTGAACACAATAACCGGCTGAATAAACAGAGAGAAATTAAGTGGTCATTAAGACTAGACGAGTGATAAATTGCATCGTTCTGTTTGGGTTCAGTAGTTATTTTTTGGCAAACGTTATGAAAATGAAATCTCTTAAAAGCTCATATTCTGCCCGTTTTTGTTTCCTGTTCGTCTTCTTCCTTTTAAGCCCCGTTATTTCTCCAATCAGATAACTCGATTATCTAACAATTAATGATTATCAAACAAACCGATGGTACCAAAGACTGTCTATAAGAAGTGGACATCATCACGGTAACGTCACCCATTGTGTGCTGCTGTTTTGAAGCCTCGAGTTTGGTATTTTAGCGCTATCTAGGTTTTCTAGCCATCGCCATCTTGTTTTTTTGGCTTTGGTAGAGACCTGTCAATCACAAGGTAGCCCCGCCCTAAAGCATCCCCTGCTTTATGGTCTGTTTGACTCTAAATGGACCATAGTTTACTAAATGAACATCATGCTGTATTGAAGAAGACTTGAAACTAGAGATTGAGACCATAAACTCATGTTTACAATGTTTACTGAGGTAATAAATCAAGAGAGAAGTAGAGTCATTTTCTCATAGACTTCTATACAACCAGAGGAGTCGCCCCCTGGTGGACACTAGAGAGAATGCAGCTTTAAGACACTTACTTTTCAAACCTGGAGGGTAAAACCTGGACTGTACGCTTCCTGCACAGCACCAAACAGCTGGTACAGGAACGGTACATTAAGTGCAGCGTCGTACATCGAAGGAGTTTTCTGAACGTATAAATCGTCTCTGACACAATAGCGAGTCGTTTTTTTTTTAAAGGTATATTTGTTGTAAATTTGTCTTTCTGCCCCCTAGTGGTCAAATCTCACTTAATGCTTCTTTAAAGGCAATTCACGCTTAATTTAAATTGCATTCTTGCCCCTTACTCTTTCTTTTATTTCTGTAGCTTTCAGTACCAAGTACCATCCTAAAAAAGGTGCTGGGTATTTTCACTGTTCTGTGTTTGAGGCATCACTGTGTTTGAGGTGAACATGCAGCCACAAGAGGGAAAGTATGACGAGTAAAGTGTAATCCAGAGTAGGAGGATTAGGAGTTGTGTGTGTCTTTATGTGAATATTTAAACGGGACCCTCAGTGATGAATATTTAGTGTGAAGGTGTTAAAAACACGCCACCAAAGAAAATGTAATCCCAGAAACGTTTCTGCTGTCTTCGTCCCTACGTTGTGGATTTAATATGAAATGTGTGTGTGTGTGTGTGTGTTGCGTCCTCGTCGTACAGCACAGAGACGGTGAACGACGGGCAGTTTCACACCGTAGAGCTGGTGACCTTCAATCGGATGGTGAACCTGTCTGTGGACGGAGGAGAGCCGACGTCCTTGGACAGTCAGGGCCGCAGCCAGCCGGTGACGGGGGACACGCCGCTGTACGTCGGAGGTGAGAGGGTCGGCGGCGGGACAACACACCTGAGCTTCATGGGACCAGAAGTTAATCCGTCTCTAGATTGGTTCCCCCGTGTAACCGCCTGTCTCTACAGGTATGCCCGAGGCGGCGATGGATGCCTCTCTGGGTTTCTCCTCTCAGACCCTCAACGTGTCCAGTTTCCACGGCTGCATCAGGAACCTCTACATCAACCACGAGCTGCAGGACTTCACCCGCGGCCACATGAAGCCGGGCGTGGTGCCGGGCTGCCAGGCCTGCCGCAAACTCTACTGCCTGCACGGCATCTGTCAGCCCAACACTGCTCAGGTAGGAGACGGACAGACGGAATACTACAGACCCTCTGACAGCTTGTAAACAACGACATGCATGAGTAGGGCGGAGTGCAAAGGCTCGTCAAGCTGTGTGAGGACATTAACCACCAAAGATGGAGAGTGCTACTTAAACAAAATGACTTTCTGGTTCAGTGTGCTGTTAGTGAGGAGAATACATTAGCAAGTGGCCCGGTATTTAGAGTCCAAATTCCGAATATCGGTTCTGACAACCGAACATGAAACAACCAAACATTTGATGCAGTTTTTCCAGATTATTTCGATCAAATTTTAAAATAGAAGTAAAATTTTAAAAAAGCGCAGAAGACAACCATCAACCATTTTTTTTTTTAAATAGAAGTGGTTATAAACTATGACATTGCTATATTGCCAAATAATGTTTTATTTTATACGATATGTCAAAGAGCTCTCTATTCTCTCTGAAAAATGTGACGTGTTGTCTTTCACAGGGTCCCCAGTGTCACTGCCAGTCAGGTTGGACGGGACAACACTGTGACCAGCCGGTAACAGGAGGCCTGACTGGAGCGGATGCTGTCACATCGGCAACCGGTGTCAACCCATGCGACGACAGCAAGTGAGTGTGGTCTCGGCATTTAAATTGTGTCAATGTGACAAATATACAACCGTTTATGTTGATTCGTCTTTTTTTCCTCCTCGTCTTCCCCCCCCCCCCCCACCCCCCAGGTGTGCGAAGGGCGCGTGCGTGGCGCTGGACGCGCAGACGTACCGCTGCGACTGCGAGGAGGGATACCGCGGCGCGCTGTGCAACCTGCAGGGGGAGCCGGTGGGCTCGTGCCGGGGGGTCCTGTGTCTCCACGGTCAGTGTCAGGAGACGGAGGACGGAGAGCGCTGCGTCTGTGAGCAGGGATTCACCGGAGAGAGCTGCGACATCGGTGAGGGAGGAGGAGGGAACGGGGGGGGGGGGGGGGTATGACCCTATTAGTTGGTTGCAACCTGCCTTAAACCACTAGAAGCCACTTAAACGTACACAATCGAAGATATTGTCTCGGAAATGTGTTTTTGTAAAAACTTCTGAGGCCTGGACGATGTCTCCCCCCCCCCCGTCCACAGAGTCCCCGTGTCGAGGTGAGCCGGTGAGAGACTACCACCGCCTGCAGCACGGGACCGTCCTCTGCCAGACGTCCAAGCCTTTCTCCTGGGTCGAATGTCGGGGTCGGTGCCAGGCGGGAGTCGAGCCGGACGCCGCCACCGCCGCCGCTTCCTGCTGCGCGCCTCTGAGGGTCCGACGCCGGCGGCTCACCTTCGAATGCGACGACGGGACCTCGTTCACGCAGGACGTGGAGAAGCCTGTGGAATGTGGCTGCAAGGAGTGTGTGTAGTGTTGTACCCGTACACACACACACACACACACACACACACACACACACACACACACGCACACACACATCAAGCTAAAGAGGTACACACACTGTAGGGATTCGCTCACTGATAAACGGACATTTTAATGTTTGTTTTTGTATGTTTTTCGCGCGGAGACGCAGTTTTGTAACATAAGACAGTTCTTCCCTCTCGAAACATGAAGTCAACGAAGCCAACCTCATCGTCATCTTCCTCCTCCTTCACCTGCTGCAGGAGAACCTGCGCGCTAACTACCTAACTCCGGCTCATATTCAATCGCTCGTGTCGAAAAGCCTCCGTTTGCCTTCCCGTGTGCGTGTTTCTGGTGCGTGGCTGGTTAAGTGCTGCTCTTCACTCCCTCACAGCTGCGACGGTGAACTCGTGAAAAGAAATAAAAGGTACTAATTCAAGCCGGGGACTCGTTTTATTTAGGTTCTTCATTTATAGCTGAGGGTTTAAGCACCAAGGGAAGCGGCTCGGCCGGTGTGAGGTAAACAGATTTATTCATCAGCTGATCTTACAAGAACCCAGGCTGAGACACGAGCTATGGAGAGGCCAAGTCCCGCCCCCTTCGGGTTTCCTCATGGGACCTTATTTTCGGGCAAAAAAAATGTTTAATCCAGTTTGAATTGTGCCATTTATTACATATATGATGTTTGCCAATTTACAAGATAAGTTTGCACGTCGTAGTAACATTTAGTTTAGTGTGAAACCGATCGTCACCAACACGGCCGCTAGCTTTGCTAGCTAGCTGGTTAGCTAGCTAGCTAGCTTAGCGATGTTCCACACATTAATGTAACGTTTTCTTACCTGATGAGTTTCATCCAGCGACTCTTTTTCAATCGGCCGGGAAGAGACAGAACGATGTTAGTGTGAGTTCATCCTGGTACCAAACACACGGCACCTTTGTGTTGTATTCTTTCTAACGAGGTATTTTCACTTTATTATACTTCAACAGTTTTATGACATAATTAGACTTTCTTGACGTGCGGAATTATCTTTTAAATTGACAAACATCACATGTGTAATTCATGACACAATTCAAACGGGATCAAACAATGATTTGTGTCTCTTCGTACATATTTTTTCCCCCAAAATCAGGTCCCATGGTGTTCCGCCTGAAGGAGGCGTGGTTTCGTCTCTCTGTGGGGTTTGACACATTAATATAAAGCTTAGTTTATATTCGCCGTAGCGAAGCCGGCTTTAAAAATGACGTAATCGGAGCTTTAGAGACGTGACGGGAACAAATAGTTCACTGATGAAAAAAAGATCAACATGTCGGAGGATTTTGCAAAGACTTCGTTCCAATTCGTCGTTAGACTCTTTAGAAACAGGAGGTCTTAAAAATATACATTTGAATAATTATTTTGCAGCCAAATCAAATATTTTACAGGATATTAAACCGTTGTTTCTTCATAATGCGTTAAATACTCGACTTGTTTCTTAACGAACAAAGACAATAAAGTAGTGAATATGAGATATGAGTTTACAGATGATTACAACCTTGGCTCACAGGAGAAATCGTTAAATTGTAAAATAAACTCAGGTCATTGAGTTTAAGTCATAATTTGAATATAAATAATAAGGTCAGCCCATCACCATGAGCAGCCGGAAGGTCAAAAGGTCACCGGGTTCACTCGGGGGCAGCAGAGGGGGTCACGACACGTCACCAGAGCTGCTCACCAGACGCCCTTTACTGGCGGGGGGGAGTGTGTGTGTGTGTGTGTGCTTTGCCCTTCTATCTTTGTGAGGACCGGTGTTTGTAGACCTTGAGAATGAGATTTCTCACTTCTTCAAAGGTCTGTTTCAAGTTTAAACTTGTTTTTAGAGTTGTTGGAGTCAAAGTTATTTCAGAATCTCAATACTGGCATTGAATGACTTTCATTACTGACACAATACAGTTTTATATTCTCAGAGTGAAGTGATTTAAAACGGTACAGCCTGGGATGAGCCACGTAGCTGCGATGGTTCGGGGCCAAGCAACACATTATGTGAATTAGGGTCCTCACAAGTATAGAAGTACAGTGTGTGTGTGTAGGTGTGTGTGTGTGTGTGTGTGTCACTGTAAGACGCTTCCATCAACAGGACGCTGTCCCCGATAATGAGCTTCATTATACGACGATGCGGCGTGTTTGTTCGGATCAAACGCTCCGTCAGCAGAGCCAGTGAACGCATCGCAGAAAATGTAGCTTTTATATATGATGACATGTTATTTATATGGATGTGAAACTAAAATAAAAATGTGTGATATTTCGTTTTAACATGTTTTAATTGTTTTTTTAAACCTTTTTTGAGTTCAATTTTCCATAAAAGTCGACGAGTTGTGTCATGAATCAGATTCAAACTAATGTAGCTTTTATTCTTATTATAAACACATCTACACAGTAACAGCCTAACAGATTGTAATATATATTATAAGCTTATAATGCATTTGATTTTGTCATAGTATTTTTATATGTTGAAGAGGATGTTGTCACTGAATCATCTGTAGACTGTAGAGAAATATTTGTTTTCAGTTGCCAAAAAAACAAAAAAAAAAAGTTTCCAAACCAACCTCGCGTCATCGATGGGAATTTTCACAAAACAAAAAAAAAGAAAGAAAAAAATGTCAGATCGTGTTTCAGTTCATGTTGTCTCACCTGAAAGCAGACAACAATTAGTGCTTCTTTTTCCTATTTATTTAAATAAAAGAGCTGTTTCTCCTTCATTGTTTTTTCTTTTTCTTTCCTCTCCAACCTTGACACTGACTCTGGTGTCCTTGTTGTTGTTGTTGTTGCCCTGACCTTTGACCTCACTGTGTCACGGCTGTCTAGTGCCCAGGCTGAGTCGATGGCCGATGGCAGCTCGTGGAGACGAGGGAGGGGAGAGAGATAGTGACGATGGGAGGTGGATGGAGGAGGACAGGAGGCCTGTTGTGAGAAGGTAGTAGGAGACAGTAAAGATGGAGGACAAAGTGAGGAATGATGGAGGAGAGAGAAAGAGGGATGTCCCGCTGGGGGGGGGGGAGCACTCTGAGACTGAAGCCGTTTAATGAAACAGTGATTTATGCGTCCCCTCGTAACCATAAAACATAATATATACCCCCATCGGCTTTGACAGTCCCTCCTCCCCCAGCACACAGAAACACACACCCTTCCCTCTCCAGTGTGAAAAAGCTGCTGCATCTCTCCACCACCACCCCACCTCCACCTCTGCAAACCCCACTCCCCCCCCCCCCAACCTTTTTACATCGCCACTTCTACCCCTTCCCCCTCTCCTGTCCTCTTTAAAGGAGGATAAAATCATAGCAGCAGCACCTTCCCAACCCCCCAATTTCAATAAAGCCTCCACATCTCCCCACATGGACACAAAGGACTCACACACACACACACTCACACACACACACACACACACTGGCTGATTGTCAGCTGTGTGAACACAAGACGATTGATCATCCGCAGAATAACTGAGATGTTTGTCTCCAAACTGGATACGAATATAAACTATACATCCAAGAAGGAAAAAAAAAACAATCAGCCAGTGTCTGCACAAAATATTGACAATTTATTCAGTGTTATTTGGTGAAGTTATGTTCAGAAGAAACGTATTTGATCTCAGAGGGGAGATTGGTTCATTAAAAGCAGAAGTGGAAAAACAAACACATCTCACAGTAATAAAGTGGCTCTTCTTTGTTGGCACTTTGTTCTGACAAACAGAGAGAACTACAAACGGTTACGTGTAGAAATGACAATGCATTGCACATATTCATACATAAACATAAGTGAATGTGTGGGTGAAGCATTAGATTATACTCACTCAGCAGCTGGCTAGTTAGCCAGCTAGCTTGCTAGTACCACCTGCTACAGTCAGAATCTAAAAGGCACCACATGAACTGCTGGCATCGGTCTACGTTACTTTAACATCTAGCCGGACTTTACTGGTACTTGTGCTAATGCTAATCGCTAGCAATGCAGACTACTCGTGAGGTGAAAGTGGCCGTTATTGTGACTAAATACGGGATAAAATCCCATAAACATGTGTGAGTTCACATGCAAGGCTGTGATATGTGAATGCTAGCGATTAGCATTAGCACTATAGACCTGCAGAAACCTGGATGTAGGCTACTTGCTGGAGTACAGTAGCAGGTAAACGCCTCATCTTGTCCTCATGTTGGAGCTGGAGCTGCATCAACCGACTTAATGAAGATAAACGTGACGATAACTGAAGACTGTTGAATTAAAAGTGTAACTCTGACTCAATGAGGATATATGTCACTGTCTGGAAGCAGGTATACAAATATCAGTCCTGGTGTCAGTGTATCAATAACTAGTGAACACATTGATCGATGTGTTGATTATCTGTTCCAGTACACTAAATGTTAAAGATATCATGATAGTTTACATACACGTTTCAGCTGAAGAGACACTAATGTCATGTTTTATTGAACTCTTTGTAGTAAAACTAGTATAACGAGTAGTAACGAGTATAGAATAGCCTCACAAAGTAAAAGGACGACATGTAGAATGTTTGATGGTTTACAGACTTCAGAGCGGTTGAAAAAGTCTGGAGCCTCGTAGACCAGCTGCTATAATCAAACAACAATATGGATCATCGATGATCAGCAATAAGTATCAGCAGCAAAACAAACGTGATCTGAAAGTTATATTTGCTCCCTTTTTCCTTTTGTGCTGATCCCATCTGTGATACGATCCGTGATACGAACCGTGAGTTTTAGGGTCCACGAGCAAAAATAGATGCAATACATCCACAAGGAGCCCCAAAATAACCACAAAGAGCCTCCAAATAACCTAAAATAGATGCAATACATCCACATGGAGCCCCAGAATGAGGACAGAGACCCAGAATCAATAAAAATAAATGCCAAACGACCACAAGGAGCCCCAAAATGACCACTAATGCACCCAAAATGAATAAAGAATGATACAAAACATCCACAAGGACAACCACAAAAACTACAAAGAGACCCAAGATGACTACAAAGATGCCTGAAAATAGATGTGAAACAATCACAGAGATGCTAAACTGCTACTAAGGGGCGCACAGTTCCTAATAGTGGACTGTTTGAGACTCTTTGAGGACGTCTTGTTCCTGTGTGGACAGTGGGGGGGGGGGGGCCTCTCACATGTCTGTACCCGGGGGCCCGTTGTCTCATACTTCGTCCACTTCAACGCCCGCTTTTAATTGGTTGGCAGAGAAAAAAAAAAAAGGCCTCAGGAAACACGAAAAGAGATTTTAATTTGTAACGTGAGGTGTGGATGCTGTCTGACAGCAGCAGAGGGCAGCAGGTTTTAAACACCTGCAGAGGACGAGGACTACCTGAGACCTCCACTAACGGGAGGGATCTCCCCCACGACTGCTTCCTCCTCTCTTCCTCCTCTCTTCCTCCTCTCTTCCTCCACTATTATTGATTCATCCTGCCGTCTCCCCTCCTCTCTTCCTCCTCTCCTCTCCTCTCTTCCTCCTCTCCTCTCCTCTCTTCCTCCTCTCATCTCTTCCTCCTCTCTTCCTCCTCTCCTCTCCTCCACTATTATTGATTCATCCTGCCGTCTCCTCTCCTCTCTTCCTCCTCTCCTCTCCTCTCTTCCTCCTCTCCTCTCTTCCTCCTCTCCTCTCTTCCTCCTCTCCTCTCCTCTCCTCTCCTCTCCTCTCTTCCTCCTCTCCTCTCTTCCTCCTCTCCTCTCCTCTCCTCTCTTCCTCCTCTCCTCTCTTCCTCCTCTCCTCTCCTCTCTTCCTCCTCTCCTCTCTTCCTCCTCTCCTCTCTTCCTCCTCTCCTCTCCTCTCCTCTCTTCCTCCTCTCCTCTCTTCCTCCTCTCCTCTCCTCTCCTCTCTTCCTCCTCTCCTCTCTTCCTCCTCTCCTCTCCTCTCTTCCTCCTCTCCTCTCTTCCTCCTCTCCTCTCTTCCTCCTCTCCTCTCCTCCACTATTATTGATTCATCCTGCCGTCTCCTCTTAACGCTCACATTTCATGTTTTCTCTCCGTCTCTCTTTCCTCCATTGTTTTTCGTTCCCTCCTCCTCTTCCTCCTCTTCCTCCCTGCTCTCCTTTCCCTTGTGCTCCTCTCCTCGTCCATCCTCTCTCCTCCTCTCCGCCACTGAACGAGCTCTTTTGTTCGTCTCTCCTTCTCCTTTAATCATCTCCTCTCACTCCTTTGTTTATTCTCTCTTTCTTGTAGTAATATTTCAGTCTTTTCCCGATTGGATTTGGTTTTGTGTCGTATGATAATTGGTTTAGAGTATTAAGTCCAGCGGCTTCATGCTCAATATTTGAACTTGTAGAGATGAACGTGTCCACCAGAGGAACCGTAGATGTCTCTCTGAACCACAGCAGTTTGCTTTAATCCACGGGAGCCAAACCGCTCCAACAGAAGCAGCTTTGCTATCAAAAGGCACCAACACGTTGTATTAATGTGTTAATAAGGTGTTTTATGTTCTTCATGTCCTGTAAAGAGACGAACACATCGGAGACCTTGCAGTTGATCGTGATGTTTGTTGAAGTCTATGGAAGCGTTTCTTGTCTTCATTAACGGTTTATTTTTCTCATCCTGTTTTTTCTAATAATGATCCCATTTTGCTTTTCTTTCCTTCTCTCGTCTCCTCTTCTCCTTGTGTTTACCTTCCTGTCGTTTGGATTTGTCTTTTATTTGTCTTCTTTCTCTTTGTCTCTAACTCTTCTCATCCAATTTATTTCTTCTACACTTTATTTGTAATCATCCTGTTTTCTTCTTCTCTCCTTTATCCTCCTCTCCTCTCCTCTCCTCTCCTTACTCTTCATTGTTCATCTCTCCTCCACTGTCGCCCTTCTTTTCTTCACACAAACTCCCTCTTTTTTCTCTCTCTCCTCATCCTCTGCTTCCTCCTCCTCTCCGTTGCCTCTCCTTCGCTTGCTTCTTCCTCTCCTTTGTTCATCCCTCTCACCCTCCATCAAATCTTCTTTCTCTGCTCTCCCTCTTCTCTCCTCACTCCCTTCTTCTCCTCCTCTTTTTCCTCCCCCACCAACACATTCACCATTTCCTCACCTCCTCCTTTCTTCTCCTCTCATCACCTTTCCTTCACTCGTCTCTTCCTCTTCCTTTGTTCATCTCCTCTCTCCTATTTTTATGCCCTCTTCTTCTTTGTTCACTCGCCCTCTTCTTCTCCTCTTTTTCCTCCCCCATCCACACACACACACCCCCACACACACACTCTTTCTCTCTTTCCTCCTCCTCCTCCTCCTCTCCTCTCGTGCAGGTCTTTCTTGCCGTAGAGCAGATGTCCTTTTATTGATATGATCATGGTTAGTGGTCTCTAGGTGCTCATCGGATCCACTGTATAACCCTCTGCAGGCTGCAGCCAGAGGCCCCAAACACACACACACACACACACACACACACACACACACACACACACACACACACACACACACCCTGCGGCTACAGTGAATATGGTGAGTTGCAGTTGAGAGGAAACAAGGAAAAAAGAGAGGAAGAAGAAGAAGAGGAGAGGAGAGGAGGATGGGATGAAGGCAAACAAAAATGTGAAAGAAGACGAGGAAGAAAGGGGGAGAAACGAAGTTTGGGAAGGAAGTTGGGGGGGGACAGAGAAAAATAAAAAGATGGGGGAAGGGGTTTGAGAGCGCCGCGGGCAAACAGAATATTTCAGGCCGTTGCCAAAAGGAGTCGAAACTACCAAGGTGACCTGGGAGGAGTTCCTGTTGGAGGAGAAAGAGGAATAATTAAAGAAGTCACCCACAGAACACTATCTCAATTATTTTCAATTAGGTGTGACCTTGTTGAAGGATTGCTCTCCTTTCAGTGTCAAAGGAAGTTGTGATTGTGAGGTTTTCATTTAGTTCACCTTTTTATTATTTTATTGTTTTTTGTGTCACGGCCCACGTCGGGTGGAGGAAGACGAAGACGTCCAACCAGAGGCGCCGAGGCTCCACGGTGGCTTTGGGGGTCTCCGTCTGCCGATAAAGGTTTTGTCTTCGGTTCAGTCACATTCAATGCAGCACTACGGAGAGTTTAAGGCTGATTATATGTGTGGCAAGGAAGTGGCTTTGTTCCCTTTGTTGGGTTTGATGTATTTTATTGTGAAGGCTGATATATAAATGTATAAACTTCACTATTGACTTCTGTTTGTAACATGAAATAGGTCACTCTGAGTTCAATTCAGTCCTGAGACAGTTTGAGAGTTTGTGGAGAACTTTAAGATTAAACTGAATTAAAAAAATAAATAATAATAATATATATAAATACATTTGGTTTCCTCCTATTTCTGCTATTTTCGACCTCATTCTCACGTTGATTAACGCTGAATCTGACACAGGAAGTCGGAGCTCAGCCAGACGGAAATAATACGAGATTTTACTGTGTTATATATATAGATATATATATATATATATATATATATATATATCTGTACACGGAATGTTTACCTACATGGTTTTTGGTAATTCATGCAGTTTATCAGCTAAATTGACATATCAATGGTGGTATGCAGATTATATACATATACTATTTTACTGCACAAACTGTCTACATTACAGTTTATAATTGTACCAGTCTACCGCATTATTCTATTTAAAAATCGTATTTTATTCTATTTTATCTACAGTATATTCTATTTTAATACTACATTTTAACTTCTATTGAACAATTCGTTTTTTATTTGCGTGGTTTTCTTTTTAAATATTTAGTAGAAGCATTGTTGGAGAGAGTCTGAGATTAAAATAATTACCAACCTCAGCGTCACTCTAATTGTTTTCTATTTAGATTTGTCCAATAAAGGAACGTTGACCTCCAGGGCTGAATGCATTTAAATATCAATGTTGAATTTATAAATAACATTATACTGGCAATGTAAATAAAACATCACAACGGGTGTTTTTATTATAACCGATGCTGCTTCTACCCGCTGCCACACGGTGTCTCTCTGCGCACGCACGCAGAATTGATGCGTAAATCCACTTCCGGTTGTACGACCTGCTAATGCTGACGTCGTTTTCCACGTTGGAACGCGAGTCTGGATGATTTTAGGGATTTCTGGACTTTTATCACGTTGGGAGCGAAGTCATGTCTGGATGTGGGACGTTTTTTCCACAGAGAAGAAGAAACACCTGAGTTTAAGGTAAGACTGCTCACCTTTGCTCGCTCGCTCGCGAGATTACGGTAGTGAGATAACGCGAGATCTGGCTACGAGATCAGCTCATTTACTGAACTGTACTTGAACACGCGTGCACGAGTATTTACATTTGATGCTGCTATATACTTCTACTCCATTGCATCTCAGGTAATATTGTACTTTTTTACAAGTCTACACTACTCTACATTTACCTGACAGCTTTAGTGACGTTGCATATTTAGATTATTTAAAATATATTAAATATAATATTTAATACAGAATATAAATCCACTAATAACTGTTTCATCATCAGTGTATTCCCTGAAAATGTAGATTAGATAATCCTTTTAAAAAAAAAATGTGAGTGATGCAATGATTGCAGGCGAGGGATAATCCTTTGATTCATATTTTTTAATAATTGTCATTTTGCTCTTCTTTTAGTTGACAGTAGAGGAACAATAAAAGAGTTGTCGAGGTGTTTATCTTGGACCATGAGCCCTCTGAGGAACATTTTTAATATTGACTTTTTGGGGGGAAATAGTTTGACAATGAAATATGATGCATATCTTTTATTTATTCATTTGAGCTCTTACTGGATAGATTAGTTGCTGTTTTTGCAGGGTTCAACTGGAGATAGTCCATATAGCTTTGCCTCCAAATAACCCCGGCATATATGTATCATATCCAATTAAGACCTTGAGTAAAGCTCCAATTAGCAGTTATTTTCAACATCAGTTAATCCATCACTTTTCTGTTTTCCGATCGATCATTTCATTGTTTGCCTGTCACAGGTTCACAGCTCGCAGCTCACAGCTCACAGGTTCACAGCTCACAGCTCACAGGTTCACAGCTCACAGCTCACAGGTTCACAGGTTCACAGTTCACAGCTCACAGGTTCACAGCTCACAGCTCACAGCTCACAGCTCACAGGTTCACAGCTCACAGGTTCACAGCTCACAGCTCACAGCTCACAGCTCACAGCTCACAGGTTCACAGCTGGTTTTGGCCGACCCACAGTCCAAATCGATATTCATAGGAACCAGCAAATGTTTTCCTGAAACGCATCCTAAAGTATTATTTAATTATTAAAATCCTGGTGTTTCGTTGGCCCACTCATCGATTGACCATCTCGTCGTGTCTCCACTATGAACACTGTGCATCTGCAGCTGGAGCAGCGTGTCAATAATTCATGTCTTGTGTGGGTAAAAGGTTAAAGAGTTTACTGTCGTGTCCACGAAGCACCTTCCAAGCATCAAGGCAAGTCAAAGCGCTTCAGATGAGGCATGAAGCGACATTTAAAAGGACAGACACATATTTATAGAAGTGGCTTCACAGTAAAGTGATTTTTAAGGCGGTCCATCCGTTGCTGTATGGGAGCTTGTTAGCAGCAGCCGTCCTCGGTGTGTGTCTCCGCTCAGACAGGCCCGGGGAGACGGCCGCATGGGGCTGGCGCTGAGTCTTAATTGAATGGAGCTGATGTGGTTCCATTAATCAGTAATGGGGAGCCTTGCTGGGCCCGGCCACCACACACCACAGCAGGAGGGGCCTCTGATGGGGCCTCTGACATTCTCACAGCAGTCAGTGAGTGTGCATGAAAAACAAAGTGGGAGAGAGAGAAGGGGGAGATGTGTTCATGTCTCGGGAGTAAAGGCTGGAAAGAGGAGAATATTTCTTCTTACTTGTACATTTCTTCAGCGCACATATTTGTTTTAGTCGTGCACTGTGCTGGAGGACACGAGGGGAGCCGCTCAAGCCTTTATTTTTTAGGTTGATGCACCATCGACACACACTAGAAGGAGCAGCAGGCAGTTAACGGCTCGTTTAAATGTGCTTCTCCTCTCCAGTGTGCACGAGTGCTGCAACAATTAGTCCATTCATTGATACCTTGACCAACATAGAATTAAAAGACAAACACGTTCCTGCTTCTTAAACGTGAGGATTTGCAGATGTTCTCTTTCTGTGGTGCCAGTGTAAATTGAATATGTTTGTATTTCAGACTGATGTTCAGAGAAAAACAAGAAATCTAAAGACGTCGCAAAATTGTGATTTTCTCACATTTTATACTCTAATCAATAATTGTATATTATTATTATTATTTTAATATAAATCAACAGACGAATCACAAACGATTTCATTGCGTTTCTTCATTTATAAACTACTTGTACAGGATTAGAAACGCAGTCACAAGCTTTCCTGATTCATTTGTGAGGCTGCAACACATGATTGTTTTCATTATCAGTTCATCTGCCGGTTCGTTTTGTGATTACTGTAAAATACGTCCGTCACCGTCTCTCAGAGCCGGGGTGACGTCTTTGCAGGTCTAGTTTACAGAGCAGAGAAAACTGATAGTTACAAATATAGATATTTAAGAGCAAATAGCATCCGATATCCGGTTTGTTTTCAGTCCCGATGCAGATACCCGTACCTGGGCTTTGGTACCTCCGATACCAAGAAGTGATGCGATACCAGTGTTTAGTAATAGGTCTGATGCCTCGCTGTGTGGAAGTGACGGGATCATTATTGTATGTGTAAGGCCACATCAGGCATGACCCGCTGAACCCCAAAGCCCGCCGGCGGGATGGAAAAGCATGTTTTATTCAAACTATCGCCACATGTGTGACGAACGCTTCTGTCAGACAACGTAGCCCAAAACTAAGCTTAAAATTGTGATATTTCATCAAAAACTATTTATTCTACACGACTATTCTCTACACAATTCTGTGACTAAGGTCACAGAGAGAAAAATATGACGGGAGCGAAAAACTTTAACTAGACACAAAAAAAAACAATCATTTAAGTTTAAGTTTTTACAGAGTTGAAGAGTTTTGTCTGATGTAAAGCGTAGCAGTGGAGTTAATGCATTAATTCATCATAATACAGGTCATTTTATTCCTGTACATATATATATATATATATATATATATATATATATATATATATATATATATATTGATGTCGGTAGCATGGTACTAATTTAAACCATATATTCTAGATACAACAGAAAGCTGCTGGCTTCCACCAGTTCCCTGAGGCCGTGCTCTTATGTCACTAAGACGCTGATCTGAACCTCCAGGATGGACGGCAGCCATCGGGGCATTGCATTGTGGGGGCTCCTCAGACTAAACTGAGACGGCTTCAGCTACCAATTTAGACGAAAAGTGCAGCAATCAGGCGCTGAGGGTTTTTAAAGTACTTTGATTGCCACCGTGAGCTGAGTGCTGCCAACTGTTCACCGGGTCTGTGAGCGGACCGAACTACGGTCAGCGGTGACGCGACGGTTCAGACTGAACACAAAGCAAACATGTCGGAGTTTAGTACTTTTCTCATACAAAAAGTCTGTCTGAAAAGACTGTATATAAGAAGTGATCCATTGGTTCATGGACTGCCGTTTTGATACCTCGAGTTCGGCGTTTTGGGCGTCGCCATCTTGTTTTTTTTGCAACCAGGGATGAGCGGAAGTGACCATCATACATAGACTGCGGGGGAATTTTATCATTCCCTATGCACAGCGAAATGGATGCATACAGTACATATAGACACACACATATATATATATATATATATATATATATATATATATATATATATATATATATATAGACGCTGTGGTGAAAAAGTATTTCAAAATGTATTGTTATTATTATTATAATAAAGGAAAGACAGTCAGAACTCCCAAAGAGAGGGAAACCCTAAAATATTCAACATCTCTGAACTCAAATAGTTAGACACAGAACATTAGCAGCCTTATATGTGCAAATGAGCGAAGCATGAAACCACACACACACACACACACACACACACACACACACACAGAGAGAGAGAGAGTCTCTAAAGAGGGAGTCCTTTTGGAGCCTTGGGCACAGTATGAGAAATAAATATTTGATAGGAAGATGACCTACTTCCTGTGCCCTGAAAAGTTATTTGTCTTCTTCTGCCTCCATCCACTGGAGAGAGAGAGCGCGCGAGCGAGCGAGCGAGCGAGCGAGCGAGAGAGAGAGAGAGAGAGAGAGAGAGAATATTCAGGAAGATCGCAAGTGTGATTTCTTTTTTGTGTTCAGAAAAGAAAGAAGGGGAGGGGGAGGAGCTTGTGAGAAGTAGATGCTAATGATAAAATGTTATAAATGCAGATTCCAATAGTAGAGTTTATTAATTAGTCAGTATATGAGCATGACATGGAGCGCGTGTATTTAAAGGTGATGCGTTCCAAATCCGGAGCACTTCTATGATTGAGGGATTGTCTCCCCGGGAATCTCAAAATGGCGACAGCTGAGCTGGTGGCGAGCAGATAACGATGCCAACAGCACAAACGGTGCTTCTTTTTACAACCGGAGGAGTCGCACACAAAATGTTGCAGACATGCAGAGTTAGCTGGAGGTGATGCATTCAGGTATTACAAAAGCTATTTAAAAAATAGCTTTTGGCGAGAAACTTAAATCCAGAAAAGTTTGTACAGTAAAATAAAATAGATATTAGAGAGGACATTAAAGGCGTGAATGTTGAAGTACTTCCTGGTTGTTCCCTCTGAGGGGCGGGACTTAACCGTTGTCAGGAATGTCAGGACAGGTGTGTCCGTCTCACACACACACACACACACACACACACACACACACACACACACACACCTGTAACTTTCACACCCTCGACACAATAACAACGGCGACACGTTTTATTTTCACAACAAAATTTATTAGAAGAATAGTGGTTTTGAAAAGAAGGTTCTAGCATCCAGTGAATACTACCTTACACAACATCACAGCTGAAATGTGTGGCAAAAATGGCAATTTTCTTTTTTTACCAAATTGAATATAACATAACCAGTAAAATATTTTACACATGCACAAAGACAGATCTAATCAGCGTCGCGTGACGTTCAATGCAAAATGAAGTTTAAAAAAAACAAAACAGTAGGAAATCAAATCATCATCTTTTTGTCAAAAGAAATCACAGACAATTAATTATTCATCAGCCCAATCAGAATATCAGATTCAGCATTCAAAACAGGGAGAAAGAGAAAAATCTAATTATTGTGATCCTTGTTAAGTGCTCATTTACACGGACATCGATAATATAAGCCTAGAAGAATAAAAGTTTAACTCACAAAGTACAAAATAAGAACAAAAAAAACAAAAAATATTGTACATAAATAAAAACTACAAAATGAGAAAAATATTTTTTTTTAAATTATACAATTGTTTTGTCAAACTGTAAACAGTAGATATTGAAAAATGAGGTCCATTTGGGGTATTTGGAGAACCTGTGTGTAAGTGTATGCGTGTTTATATGCGTTCTGTGAGAGGTACAGTCCAGCTGGGACCACATCGTGAAAAGGGGGGCCCCCCCCCCCCCCCCCCCCCCACTAGGGCCCGCTGGACTGACGGAATGAGGTATATCGTCAAACCCGAAAACAAAATCTCTGCGGAGAAGAGGAATAAAAGCCCAGCAGGGCACCGCGGCGGGGCGCCCCGCCACCCGTTAAGAACCGAGGTGAGATCACGAGACGTTAAGGAACCTCAGCAGGACGAACATCAAGACAGAAGTAAAAGGAGAGGTTTGTAGTCCAAACCCCTGGACTACGACTCCTGCGTCTACCCGAATATCACATGCCATTTCCAACCCAATCAGAGCTATCGCAACAGAACCGGGTCACTACCAAGAACCAACATCAGGAATGTAAAAAGTAATCTTAAGAGTTCTTACAACGTGAAATACAACTTATCTTTAAGAGGTACAAAATGTAGGCAAAACAAAACTCCCGTCGTCCCGACCGGGCCAATGAACAACGGTGACCGGTTCTCCGTGAAATACACTCTGAAGTCTACAGACTTCCAACACAGACACTTAGCAACAGACTGCAGAGGTTCTCAACCAATCACAGCAGAGAAGAGCGGCCGACCGTAAGAAGTCAAAGAACGAGCGAGAAACGATTTCACTGACGACTGAGAAGCAGATCTTTGTCTTCCTGTTCCTGCTCAGCTCTACGGTTCTGCAGGTCCGACCGCACAACGTCCGGCTGACGACGTGTTTCCTGGTCCTTGAGAAGAGGCTTACTAAGTTTTCCCTGAAGCGTAAGAAGAACTAAAGGCAGGTCCGTCACATTTCCTCTGTGTTGTGTGTGTGTAAGAGAAAGGACTCCGCACTTAAACCATATACCTGAACATAAACCGACATGCTGTGTGAGGGCTTGTGGAGGCTTTCAAAAAATGACACCATTTCAAAAGCCAAACCACCGTTTTGTGCGCTTGTAGGAAACATGTGTTGAGGTTAGCTCGGTTTACGTCAATGTTACGTTTGGTGCTTTGTAGCCACGCGATGCCAAATGGCTGCCTGTCGACGCCCGACGCCCGACACCCGACGCCCGACGCGAGTCGGAGAGAGAACGGAGTGCTCACAAAGACCCGGCCGTCCTGAACTGAGAAGAAGATTGACATTCATAAGATGCTGAAAATATCCACAGAAAAGTAAAAGAAGAAAATAGCAAAACTCTGAGGGTGAGAAATAAAACTTCTGACCATTTAAGATTTTGGGTGTAACTTGTCTACATAGGAACAGGCTTATGGAAATACACCATAGTTAAGGTTGGTCACTGCTAAAACTCGGTGTAGATTAAGTACCTGAATAAGAGTGAGAGCAGTGTTGTCGAGGGTCCCTGAGGGTGTGTGTGTGTGTGTGTGTGTGTGTGTGTGTGTGTGTGTGAGATGGACTGTTGGGGCTGTAAGTTCTTCAAACTTGTACACTGATCCATCGAGTTAGCGTAAGAGCACAGCTAGATGTTCCTAAAAACCTGCTGTGGGACTAGAATATGGTTGAAGAAAGAAAAAAACCCGGCAAAATCAAACAAAGAGCGAGCTCGTCACATGTTCTCTTACACAGCCACACGGATCCACACTCACACATACTTTGTTTTGTTACTTTACACAAGGAAAAACAAATGATTGAAAAAGAGCTTTAGCCAAAAAACCACCACGAAAAGCTGTTGCAGTGACAAACAAACACCGTAGGTGCTCCTTCTTCTTAGGAAAGGGAACTGTTTTTTACTTTTTTTTTTTTTTTTAGGGGCAATATTTCATATTCAAAACATCAGAATCTGTCCTGCGGACAACATCCAAAGAACACTTTTGGATTAACCGGCCTCTTGCAACAAGAGGGCCGATAACGGGGGTCTGTACACCAGCATGCAAAAATATTGAGAGGGTCAACGCTGACAAAAAAACGTCCGTCGGTCCCAGCAAAGCTCGAGGGAGATGCGTCACTGTCTGCCGGGTTCTGTAGGGAACCCAAACAGGATCCCCCCTCCCCCCCCCCCCCCTTTGCTTTCCTTCATTTAAAACAGTCTTCACTTTTCTCGACTTAAAAACACAAACCGTTCCTCATCACTGCCTTCAATATACAGTTCCACCTCACCTGTGAAAAAGACAGGCGAGGGTTGATGGGTGAAGCAGTTCTATATACAACTAACCTGAAGACCCCCCCCCCCCCCCCCCCCCCCCATGTGACTCACGTCCAGGTCATCTTCATAAATATACTGTCTTTACAGCGTCCACTTTAGAAAAGGAACAGAAAAACAGCCCCCCCCCCCCACCACCACCACCACCTTTCACAGAATCGGGCTCAAAAAGACTACAACTACACTACGTCCTAGTTCCACTACTTTTTCTTCGGTTAACAAAAGAAACGTCTCCACCGCCCCTCCGCCCTCTGCTACATCATGGGGGGAAATAACGAGTAAGAACAGAGTCAGGACACGACGGAGTGATTCACTTAACGTACTGCACTGGACTTCTGAATTGTTTCCCTGAATCATTAATGGAAAAGGCTCGTCCTCTTCCTTTTTCAAGATAAAAGTATATGACATTAGAGATCTGTATATATATACATTATGCATTTGTGTTTGTCTGTTTGGGCTTGTATAGGTATATCTATGTGCACATATAGAGTATTTCTTATTCTTAAATATGTATAGTTAAATTAGAGGTTAGTTGTGTTTGCCTTTTTTTTTTTTTTTTTTTTTTACATTCAGTTGTTAACAAGGATAAAGAGTAGATAAGTAGATAAAGAGGTATGAAAAAGGAACAACGTAGGGACTGTGTGGCCTTCTTTCTTTCTGCAAACCCACTTTTTAAAGAATCAAACGGAGGGAGGATTTCTCTTTTTCTTTGTTTTTGTTTCAATGCAACCCAATCTTTTGAGTGTCTTCGGTGGATCTTTCTGAGCTTTATCGATCCATCAAATTGTCTCGAAAAACAACCGTCCTTGAAAGAGGAACGGGGAGGTGGGCTGAGAAAGGTTTGAGATCAAGAACCCCCCCCCCACTGGGCGCTACGCACTGCATGGCAAAAGAAGCAAGAGGGGAAACAAAGGGCGGGAGATGTGTTGATGGTCAGGATCTGACAATATGTGGAGGCTGTCAAGGTTACATGGATATCTTTTCTGAGGTATTCTGTGTTGTAGGTTTTTCTTTTTTTTCTTCTTCTTTACATTTTTGGAAACCAAGAAAACACCAAAGACGGAAAAACATTATCAAAGACCGAAGGAAAGAACAAACACTCGGCGGTACTTTCCCGAACGCGGACTCGCTCGCTTTTCTGTTGATCCCGCGAGCAGCTTTCCTAAATTTCTGACATTCGGGAAGGCGACAGTGTTGAGTTAGATCTCCAGAGGACCAACGAGGTGGAGCGTTAAGTGAGCTCTGCATGAGCCTCCCCTGCTAAGAGTTAGTCATATTTACAATCCTTGCTGTTTTTTTTATAAAGCACTGAAAAAAGTATTTGGCTGAAAATAATGTACAGAAAATAACTTTAAAAAAAAAAGGCTTTTCAAAGACCCTTTGAAGTGATGTTCTGGCTTTCATGAGTCAACTCGCGCCAGATGAGTTTGAGGTGTAAAAGAGTTGGTGAATAGTTTTGGCTGTTTAATCTTCCGTACCGACAAACTTCCCGGCTGAGGACTGAACTCTTGATATCCGCTCATCGAGCGCCGGTCTGTCTGAGCCGACTATCGATCGTGCCCATAAGCCAGTGCTGCTCCTCAGCTCGACTATAAATACGCTGCTGTGGTTGTATCTGCATGAGGTGTGGACTTCGCTCCTGACAGGAGGAGGTACGCGGCCGTCAAAGACGCCAACAGTTCAACATGTAAGAAGACGTCATCACTCGAAAGACTGCAAAGAGAAGCTACAAGAGGATCACGGCAATGCACTGGCAATTTCAACAAAACAACCCCCCCCTCCCCCCCCCCCCCCGCTCATTAGCAATTCTTTTTTTTAAACACAGAAACTAAAGGTCGAGCTGGAGCCTCGAGCATCAAAACGAGATCAGAGACTTCATACAATACTAACGGACAAACCTTTCAAACATTGAGTCTCTTTAGTGGAGAGAGTTCACGAAATTCTCACCAAGGCTGAAATATGAACCGACCGCCAAACATATACTGCATGTATGTTGTGTGTTCGTGTGTTTCTTTTCAATATTGCAGAAGATTATGCCCCCCCCCCCTCCCCTCCCCCCACACCTTGTTGCTTCGTCAACTTCCTGATTTAAAATAAATCTAAATCGGCAAGTTCCTCATCAGAGGAGAGCGTGGCAAAGCCTCTGTGAAAAGATAAAAGAAGGGGGAAGACCGTGTTCGGGGGCCTCTGGGTCGAGTGTACAATCCCAAGAGGCGGCAGTGAGGTTTATAGAAAGGCCTGATGAGAGGTCAAGGACCCGGGGCTGCCCAGGAACACCCCATCTCTCCTGGGATAAACGAGGGCCTGTCAGCCCCAAGGTGCTCACGCTCCACTGGATGCTGAGAGGATGACAATAGTTAGGGCGCGAAGGTGAAAGGAAGGGGGGGGGGTTATGACTTTTCATCAAAGAAAGTGACAATAAAATCAACATTTAACAGGTGTGGAAGGAGGACGCGTGGCCCCTACTCGGGCCGCCGACGGCGGAGCAGCAGCATCGCGGCGCATTTTTTTTCCAGAAACTTCACACTTCTGAGTGACGGGACAATCAAGATCTGACACATTTCTGAGGAGGAATAACAAGACAAGGAGATTGCTGCTCGGCGAACAATCAGAGGACAGTGGGAGGCCTGACAAATCATCCCGCTCACTCTTTGAGGACTTAACTTTCATCAAAACCCTTTTTTTCGAACCTGACCTCAGAAGTTTACAAGGTCTAGAAATGCTTGTGAAATGCCTGCAATGGTCACTTCACTGGCAACAACAGACTCTCCTTTAGTTTGCAAACTAACCGATCGACTCCTGAAGCAGTTGGAATCCTGAAAAGATCCCTACAGGTCGATTTCCACGTGACGAACTGAGGTAGCAGAAACAACCGAGGAGGATCAACGCGCTCTTAGATGCTCTCACATGGATACGAATGAGAGCAGGACAAAGAAAGAGTCTTGCTGGAAGTGTAACAAAGGGAACGAGGACACGAGGAGAGGATAACGGACCTTTTGTGGTAAATATTTGTTGGCCAGTGTCGGACAAATGTTTTCTTTAATCACGTCTTCTGACGAAGCCCTAAGGATCGGCGTCAGAAGCCCAAACTCAACCCAAAGCCTGCACGCAAGAGATAAACCAGTGATCTGCAGAGCTGGATTTGACTCTTAGCTCTTCAGGGCCGGACACACCTCCACCTGGGAACAATGCTGCAAGAATGTCATGGCAACACACAAGGGCACCTCGTGAAATGCAATGAGGTCCATCGCAGAGCGCTTTTGACCAGATTTCCTTCACACAGCCGTGGCTTTTATTTGCTATATTTTGTCCCTAATAAACTTCTTTTCTCTCTTAAGTGGGGTTTCTGAGCGACCGCGGCTCCTTTTTTTATTTATTTATTTCAATCGCAGACGCGAAAGTATACCGTTGGTTTGTGAAGTGAATTTCAGCGTGGTTCCATTAAAAGCCTGTTGTTTAAGCGCGGCGTGGGGGTGGGGATGGCGACCTTCAGCAGCCTTTATTCTGCCGTACTTCACTTTACGCTCCCGTCCACCTCCTCAGACTGCCACTTCTATCTCACCGCCATCTGCGGGGAGGCTTTCTGCCGAGGCGGAGAAGGCGAGACAATCGACGGCACCGCGGGCTCGTCGGAGGCGAGAAACAGACAGAGTGAGAGAAAATGTCTGCTGCGATGCAACACAATCACGGAATTTAACCTGAATGTCACGCGGCATTTTTGCTTCGACGGGAGAACGCTGTTCTTGAAGCAAACCAACCCTGAAATGATTCGAGATCGTGATTGGAGTCTTCAAAAGGAACTCTTGAGTCCACTGATTAAAGAACAACAAATATATAATCACTTAATCCTGGCGACATCATCAGATTGAGCGCGGTGAGGCGTTTGGTTCGTGGAGGAGATTAATGAGCCAGGTTGGGAATTCAGAAATCAACAGCTCTGAATAATGTCAAAGTAGAGAAACCAGCCAATTAAAAGAGTGCACTTTGAAAACATTCAGCCCCGTGAAAATACTCACTTATTTTTCAAAGCGCACGCTTTTGTAAAAGATCATACGACTACTTGGTGTATTAGACGGTGAATTCAAGGTGTAGTTATCAATATTCTGATACGGTAACACTCTCTTACATGTGTACTGATATAAAATAATGGCTTTTTAACATGAAGACTTCTATCTTTAGACTCCAGCGTTTCCATCTTTTCTTTCCAAATGTCCTGCGTGGTGAGTTTGAACGGAGGGAAGGTGTCTGTTGTGTTGATTGCTGCTGAAGAGCGTCGTTCCAGAGGCGTGTCTGGCCTTAAAGAGTTTTGTACTCATCTCTGCTTTCAAAACCAGGCTGCCGCTGCCGAGCGACTGCTTGTCACGTCTCCACAAATACTTTGACATTTACAGCACTTGGCGTCGCACCCCACGACAAACGAGATGCACATTTGCTCAGATCTGTTAGCGCCGCTTTGACAAATGTCTGGGGGAACAACAACAACATCATGGCGGAGCTTATGACACGCAAGGTAAAGTGTAACTGTCAGGAGATGTGCTGATTATTATCTTTTAAAACTGCACTCAGAGTGAGGTGGCTCATGTTGCGAGAGAGAGAGAGAGAGAGAGACAGAGAGAGAGAGACAGCCTTCTTGAATGTGCAGTTAAAAGAAAAATCCATCCAAAAGTACAACGGGTAGTTTCTCAGAAAGAGATTCAAGCCAAGTTCTGGACTATTTACCGAAAAACTACTTCAGTCTAAGATTCTGGACTGCGAACCAGACGCACAATATTTAGCTTCTGGTGATGTTCTTTGCATTCCTGCATCTATTTTGTAGCTTTTCGTGTCGTTTTGTACCCAAGGTGGTGAATTCAATTTCTAACCACGTCGGACCAGCATGCAATGCAGCCGCAAGACACCACATGGGAGCAACGCTCTTTTATCGTCTTGTTTTTATCCTTCGAACTAGATGAACTGTAAACCCGTTATAAGGGGGAGCATTTCGATCGCCTCTCAACATGGCGACGCCTGAGCTGGCAGCTCATTGCGAACAGTGCAAACAGCGCAGAGTATGGTAACAGTGCTGACAGAGCTTTGAAAGAGTTGACCTGAGGGGCAACCGGAGGGGGTGGTGTTATCAGCTGTAACCGCCATCTGAGCTAACCAGTGGGGCAGAGCACATGCACACAGAGGGAAGTGACTTTTCTCTGCTCAGATACACATTACTGCACTCTATCTTTACAGAGATAATAGTTGAATTAATAGATAATATTGCTCCTTTCGAAATGTCTAAATTCAATTTCTTGCATTGTTTTAAAATGTTGGTTAAATCATAATTTAAGTCAAATATTTGTGCTTTTTAGCAGCCAGATAAAACATCCCCGGCGTCAATGTTTAGTCCCCCCCCCCCCCCCCCCCCCACACACCACACACACACTGGTAGCTCAAATACACAGAAGCCTCTTAACGACTTGCGTCAACACAATAACTGCAGGAATGCACACAACATCACAGGCTAACATAGAACCGTACAACTGAAGGATGGATTTGTCTTTCCTTGAACTAGAACAATTTGTAGATTGATTTATAAAAGAAGAGGAAGAAAAGCAGCGTTTTGTTAAAAGCAACAAACAAAACAAAGTGGTTTTCACAGAAGCAGTGCCTGCAGTGTCCCAGTGAGCCAGATCAAGAAATCAGCCAGCAGGGCTGATGTTCTGCAGGCTGTGTGTACAAAACACACCCACCTGCTTCTAAAAGAGAAACGGCAGACTCCCAGCTTCATAATTATACATAAAACCCGCCCACACAAAGTGTGGCTACCTGATGAGGAGGGGGAGAGTGTGTTGCTGTGGGTGCCTCGTGTCTCTTATGTGTGCGCTCTGCTCTTCCACGGCTGTGTGTGTGTGCTAGAGAGAATACAGCGTTCGTATCCACACAAACCTTCTGGCTTTTAAACAACTTTTTTTTTTTTTTATATAAGAAAACAAAGAAAGGAAAAGAATATTCCATCAGAATAACAGTACGAACGACAAGAAACAACGATTATTCAAAAACTGCTTCCGTCAGTTACATCTAAAAATCTGGAAACGAGCCGTACTAAAAATCCTGATTCTTCTTTGTGTGTGTGTGAGAGTGTGTGTGAGTGTGTGTTTCTCATGTACAATCAGCTGCTTTGAAGTGGTCGGACCTGAGGTATAATTGACAACCAGATATGCAGCGTGACAGAAAAAGAAACGGAACAAACCTCTCAGCAGAGAGGAGCATGGCAATCATATACATTGTGGGTCTTTCTTTCCTGGTAGCGCTCAGCATGACACGCCATCCTGAAACAAAATGGCACGTCATGTGGCGTCTACTAAGTGAGGTTACAGTAGTTGTTGTTCGACATTTTTCTTTTCTTTCACTCAGAAAAAAAAAAAAAGAAGAAAAGAAATGAAATTAAAACCAACCTGAAAAGCAAAAGAGAGAAATCGATTGGCTTACCTGAAGATGCAAAAAACAGTAAAATAAATGCCTATATATTCATAAGTATATAGCCTCTTTTCATTTTCATCATATAAAGGTACATTTTCCTGTTTGTGGTGGGTTTTTTTGGAATGCAAAAGATTTTGGATATATTTTTCTTTTACAAGACAGCAGATAAAGGAAGGTTAACTTGTCCACCTGTCCCCCAATCGCCCCTCTGGGTCTCTGATTTCTCTGAGTGTGAGAAATAGAAAATAAAAAAAGCCCTCTCAAGTTTCAACCTGGAGTTATATTACACCTAAAAACACACAATAAACCATGAAAGAAACAAACCCTCAGTGAACAGAAATACCTTTCTCAGACCAGGGTGGGACCGACCTGCCTCCAGGGTGAAACCAGACGACTGAATCCAAAAATGTATGAACTTTCAGAGGAAGACATGAGAGGTTTGCAGCCTTCCCATACCAACCCCATCCAGTGCTAAGAGCCGGAATAGCTGTATAGTCCCTGTTGTGTTTTTTATATATTTCTATAAGGTTTTGTTGCCTGAAAAACCTGAAAGGAGGTAGGGTGGCAAATATTGGTCAGTCAGACACTTGAAGCGTCTCCCTCCTCCCTTCGCAAGAGGGAGGCGAAACAAAGAAAAGAAAAAACAAACAGATAATAAAAGAAACAGCGGAGGATACTATATTTCCCAGAGTATCGGCTATCCCTTCGCCAGGCTCCCAGGTAAGGTATACATACAAGTACGAGGCACAGAAAGGAGTCATTATTCTGAGATTGAGGTATAGCACTCGGTCTCTGATGGCCAAGTCGACATATAGTGTATATATACATATATATGTATATATATATATATATATACACACGATTATAAATTACATCTAGTACAGGTAGTTATGTCTGCGCCATTTTCCGACTGACAAATATTGCTGCCCATCCCGTTGGCTCGATCCTGAGACATTTACAGTACTGAAGGCTACTGTCGCACGCCCGCGTCAGAAAACGACTGCATTTCCAATGCAAGCAGCGTAAAAAGTGAAACTTAAAGAAGCAAAAAGAATAAAAACAACAGTCTGTTGAAAATGAACCCACGGTGCCAATCTTGTGTGCAGACGGCTGTTCTGGTTTTGTAAGTTTGAGATGTTCATTTCAGTTCACTACATTCATTATGTGAGTATTTTGTTAATATATAAGTATATAAATAGATATATACTGTTCTCTTAAGTATATAATATGGTATGAGTTTTTTTTTAAACAGCAGTGAGAATCAGTTGCAAGAAGGAGGACTTTTTCGGACAGGGGGAGCCGTTAACCACATGACCATAAACAATAAAGAAAATAAATACACCTTTAAATGGCATGCACCTCAGCAGATAAGAGCAGGCTGAATATGGGACTTTTTTAAAATTACCCACATTTTTAGAAAGCATTGGCAAATTTATAGCAAAAGCCAAACGTTAAGTAAGGATCAAGGATTTCTTGAAGGAGCGAATTTGTTTTTGTAAAGAATTCTGTAAATTATACACAAATAGAAAACCTCCCCTCTCAGGGGAATTCTGTCTAAGTGCTGTTGGAGTTCATCCATGCAAACCTGTGCATTAAGTGCCAATTATACTATTTCTACACATACATATTTTTATTAAGTGGCTTTTTTTTTTTTTTTGGAGGGAAGGGGCACATTGTACGCCACGTTTTTTTTTGTCAAACTGTATTCACAGCCGGCTAAGTGAGCAGCTAACTACGCCTTTTATAAGAGTTCATAACAAGTGCTTTACTCAGATCAGTGCATTGTCCTTCGCTGGGTCAGACTCAACGCGCACAACAACCTTTTAGACACTTATAAATGCTCAGCATTGTCAAAGTGTTGGACGCATTTCATGCATGACGACCCCTGGACATGCAGTTGTCCCGGGGGTCCTTCCTGGAGCTTTTCCCATTGGCCGTGCACACCTGCCAATCAGGCCAAGGGAGCTACAAAGCTTAACGTGGATGACCAATAACCACCGAGGGGGAAAATAAGATTGTATGCAACAGGTAATAAATTATTCTAATTCTAATTAGATTGTGTCTCATTCAGAATTTAGAAGGAGATTGCGTTGAAATCGTCTCAACATTATGATTAATAATATTCATAATATTCAATTAACTCGACCCCAAAATTCAGCCAAAAAAAGTGGTGCATGCCATTTTTAAAAAAAAAGAATAATCCAAGAAAATAAGAAATCAAATAAATAAAATATACAGTACATTTCATAAAGGAGTGAATCATCGTCATCATTTCATCTGAACAGAGAGGTACAATTCTCACAGGCTGGGTGAGCACCAGGCAGTGTTAGGAGCGAAGAGCAACATTTACCACAGAGCACAAAAACATGACAACCAAAAAGCTTTTGACATCTCCGTCGGCCTTTTCCTCGTGGAAAATACCAAAAGAGCCTTTTTTTTTTTCTTTCCATCTGTGTCTTGAGAGGGATATTCTTTCTATCCCCGGTGCTTGAGTGGCGAGGGGAGGGAACACACCGAGACGACACTACACAAAACTCAACTTGTTCAAGCCGTCGACGGTTTCTTTTCACCTTTTTTTTTTGTCTTTTTTTCGTTTTTAAATCTTGGAGGTAATCGAGAGGAAAACAAAAGAGTTGTTTGGGTCCAAGCTGCAGCCTTTTGAAAGTCTTCACACACTAAAGCTTTTATTTCTTCCATCTCTCTGCCCTCCTGATCGCTCTCTGCTCCGCGTCACCCAGCGAAGAGCTACACTACATGCATAACCGTCAAACAGGTTCTCTTTCTCTCTTGTGTTTTTGCTTACTTTTGAAAAAGTGCCATTGTAGAAGTTTAGCGCCATAAGTTTGAGTCCCAAACCCAACGTCTTTCTGTCCTTTGTCGTGATTCATTAGCAGGTCTATCTACTATGGCAGCGCCATATTGACTCACATGGCCCCTCCCCTAGACAAAGAATTAGTGAGAGGCGTGTCTTGTCCTCCTGTCTGTCTACTATAGGTCCAACAGGAAATTACCATATTTAAAAACCCACATCATCCGTCTCAGTAACCCTGAGTTAAAAATGAGGAGAAAGGAAATCATCCAGAATCACGGATTGGCTTTTAAATCATCGGTCATAATAATTTACAATATATTAAATCTGCTTTTCCCTCGCTTCTATTAACTACCCCTCCCCACTGCATATTGCCCTCCCACCATCCCCAAACCCCTCTATAAATGCACATTGTTGTAATAAACTGCCGTTAAAACTGTCTTTGAGGTTTGAGGGAGAATAATTTCTTTTAAAACTCTTCAGCTAAGCCGCTTAGTTTGATTTCTTTTTTTTTTTTTTTTTAAAGGAAGAAAAAACAAAAAACATCAGCAATGTGTTGTTGTTAGCTACAACCCATTAGCGTAGGCTAGCTGAAGCCTTGTACAGGAGCTAGATAATCAACTGGATAGCAGCAGAGTTTCACATTCTGATCCTAAAAGGCCTTCATCCAGTAAAGATCTCCATAAAGGGGATGAGCTCACTTTGGTCGCCGTTTGGAGGGCAACCTGAAGGCGACTTCAGCTTTCCAGGATCAGCAGTGAGACACTGATGGAGGTCCATGAGGTAGCATTCCGCCTTAAAAACAGCTGATCCGTAATCAGATTAAACCTAAACTTGTCTCTTGGCAAAAAAAAAAAAAAAAAAGAAGTGTTTTAGAGCTTTCGTGGATCTGATTATGGATCAGCGTACGCAGGCGATGTGCACCTCTGACCCGTTACGAGGTTGCGACTGGGCTTCAGAGACAGACCATAATAAGTGCATGATGCAAGGGCAACAATGCCGAGGTAACCTGGTCTGTAAGCGCCAGACCCAAAGTGTAGTGCAAAAGAAAGCAAATCAAATGAAAGGATAAAAGAGTAAAAGAAGTCGATTATAGAAGTCAGTAGTGTCCACGAAACTCACAAACATGCATCCCTGAATGACTTGTGTGTCTTCTCTCATTCAAAAAGGACGGGTTAATGTTGCCTTCGTCCACAGAGATTAACAGAATTTCTTAAGGAGGAAAGAAAGGTTTGCAGTTAAAGCGTCATGGCTACCTGGCAATAAGAGAATGGGTTTTGATTCAGAACCCTGGTGAGGAATACCAATGGTATGATTAAACCTTACAGTTGGCTTCAAATGTAATAGACAGTTCACTTACCAATTTTCAGCTAGTACTCGGTGAGAGAGGGGAGCAGTAAAGGGACTAATTTGTCAGTTTTTTTTTTTTTTAAAGGAGTTAATTTTCAATCTTCCCCTCATTTGTTTCCCCAAATTGGAATGGTCCAAAGCCCAAACTGCATTTATAAGCAGCAATGGTTCAGTGTATCAAGTTCAGAAAAGAGGGGGATTGGGTTTTGGGGGCTGGGGATTATCAGCATGCTTATGGAAATTTCATTAATTGTCATTTAACGAATGTCTTTAGCTGCATTTGTCAAGCCCCTGGATATAAAAGCTAAACAAATGCTTCAACAGCATCGCATGTTAAAAACCATCCGTTTAGTTGTTTATCTCCAGTTTGTTTTAAGAATCCTCCTCATATTATCCCTGCGTTTGTGCTCACCCAGATACTGCAAAGTAAATTGGCACAAATAAAGCCCCATCCGTTTTCAAATCACTTAAGTCATTTGACTGAGGTTTACATGTGTAAGTCGTTTAGTCGATTGGTTTGAAATTGTCATCAATCTCTTCTTTTACATTGTCCTTGAGCTCAGCAGCTGCCAGTGGCGGGCCGTCGTCTCCCGGGGTTCCGGTGGGCGTGTTCTCTGACTCTGCAAGAGGAAAATCCTGGCCTCCTGCTTCCATCTTCATCATCAGCTTGAGCTTCTTCTTTGGGGGGTTCTTCAGGGTTCCCAGGCGCTCCTTGACCTTGTACTCCAGGGTGCTGTGCGGGATCCCGTACATGTTCTGAGCCTTGGACACACTCATCTTCCCGGTCATCACCACCGTTATGGCCTCCTCCAGGATCTCGGTGTTGTACTGGCGATAGCGGCCCCGCTTCTTCCTCGGCTGCTTGGAGTTTGGGTCCCCTTCCGCGTCGGAGGTGGAGTACGCTGGCCCGGAACTGGAGTGGTCCAAGTCAGAGCTCCAGTAGTCAGCCGCCCCATCCAGCAGGCTTCCAAGGCTTCCTCCCCGGCGGTTCTGCTTGGGCAGGATGGCTCTCAGCTTCCGGTTAAGGATGTTCTCCCCGTGGCCACCACCCCCGACCCCCATGGGGCCATAGCCGTACAGCTCAGAAGCATGGTCCCAGGAGAGATCCATGCCTCGAACTTGGGGGATCTTTAGGTCGACAGGTGGTGAGTGACCCTGGTCCCTCTTGCCCTCATTGTGGTGGTGTTGGGCCTTAGAGACCTGATTGTGGTGGTGATGGTGGAGGGAACTTTTGAAGGAGAAGGCTCCGTGGTGGTTGTGGTGATTCTCCAGGAATGTAGGCAGGTCTTTGAGGTCACTGAGGGCCCCGCTCAGAGCTCCACTGGCCTGCTTTAGCTTCATCAGGCTTTCGAGGTGGGCCTTGCTTCCCCAGAAAGAGGAAGAGCCCTTCTGGCCAAGCAAGGCGTAGGACTGCACGTGATTGAGCAAGCCGGCTGACTCTAGATTAGCCAATGAAAGAGCAGCAGGCTGGCTCAGGAGGCGATGCTTCTGGCTAAGGAGCTCTTCCTTGATACGCAGCGAGCGGGCCAATGGCGGCTTGAAGGAGTTGGAGTTGACGTAGTTCTCCCCCAGTCCGTCCTGCAAGCTTCCCTGCAGCAGGCCGTCTTCGTCCACCTCTGGCAGGGTATGTTCCACTTTGATAGAATGTCTGAATGGAGGGAAAAAAGGAGGACAATTTAGGAACAGTGTCCGGTACCTCGTTATGAAATAAAACCGATTGTTGAGACCGAGGTTTGATGCACATCGCATTTTGTAATTTAAGATTATAATCTTTAATGTGTCGCTAGGAATTAATTTATTCATCGTTTGACTTCTTACCACCTAAATCGGTTCACTCAGATCACAAACAGAACGTAAACACTAATAACTTACATTTGAGGAACTCAAAAAACTTTTGCCAGAAACAACATTTTAAGATAAACCACGGATCTCACTGTCAACAGCCTTTATTATCTACTCGTGACTATTTTTGTTCCTCGATAAAACATATTTGAAAGTGAGGTCTGTAGATTGTCCAGAGAAACTGCTGCACCGTTTCTGGAAAGATGTGTTAAATGTAATTTTTCAATGTTTTTCAAATAAAGGTTTCTCTATTTTCCTTGTTTCAGAGTGGTGGCAGGAATCTCAAATCAGTGGATATCTCAAAGCTTCTGCAAATAAAACCAAAACTATTTGCATAAATACCACTCAGGGTACAGTATTTTGTGACTTGACCATATATCCAGTAAATGCATAAAGCTGTAAGTGCCGCATAGGCCTGCTTGGTAAAACGTAACAAAGACATGTCTTACACATCAGTCTTTCTCTTCATGCATGCAGAATATTATTCTAGTTACAATAGGCAACAGTGATGTGTGGTATGTGACTGCTTAGCTCTACTTGCAGGTTTTACCGTAACAACATAAAAACATGTATTTAATTAAGTTTAAAAAAAACTCCAAACCAAGTTGTTAATCTGTGAAGAAATAGGAAGAAAATAAATTCTACTTATTTTTCTGACTAATCTTTATTGTCGAATGCTGGATAACGTCACTTCCTGATTCAACTGTTCACGTCTGAACAACCTTTGACAACATTGCTTCGCTTTTAAGGTCTGACCTCTGCGTCTTAACTTGATGAGTATTTACATTTTAAATGAAGTTTCTTGAATTGCCCCATGTTGGATGAACACACACTATCTATTCTCGTCTACATCTCACATTTCAATGGTTCAAAAAAGTGACAATCATCGTTGAAACACACAATTGAACTGCTGCAGCCAATTTTCCTACTGCTAAGTAACTATAGCAACAGAGGAAATGCTCTTTAAAAATATGCTCCCTCGGGTTCATAATAGCAGGAAATAGCTTGTCAAGTCAGCGGATGGCACTGGGGAGGAGGACCTTGAGGGAAACACTGCGTCTCTCCATTGGAGACACAGTCTGGTAGCTACAGCGCGACTGGCTGTGCGATGTGGGGAGTCCTCAGCAGGAGCTTTCAGACCGATTACCACAGTGGGCGGTCTCTGGCTCGCTGAAGACAATGCAGGGTTAACGAGAGGCTTTGGAGTCTACACTCCTAATAGAGCGTTCTGTTACAGTAAGCGCACAGTCATCGGGGAGGCTGAGCCACACTCCTCATGGGGGATCTGAGGATTCAATGTGGAAATAGAATTTGTAGAAAACAAAAGGATGCAAAGAATTCACACAACAGAGGGGGATCCCTCGGGGAGATGGATTGAAAGATTGTTTCAGAACCTGTGTATCCAAAACAACAGCGTGTGCCTCCTGAGGATCAAATGTCTTTTAAAGGAAGGTAGTTCTATCCGGCAGCCAAACTTCAATTTAGTTACATTTTTACATTTTAAATCGTTTCATTTTTTGAGCCATCGGTGGACTTACTGAAAAACTGTAATACACACACTAACCCGGTGTGTGTAACCTGTAATACACACACTAACCCGGTGTGTGTAACGTGTAATAGACACACTAACCCGGTGTGTGTAACGTGTAATAGACACACTAACCCGGTGTGTGTAACGTGTAATAGACACACTAACCCGGTGTGTGTAACGTGTAATAGACACACTAACCCGGTGTGTGTAACGTGTAATAGACGCACTAACCCGGTGTGTGTAACCTGTAATACACACACTAACCCGGTGTGTGTAACCTGTAATACACGCACTAACCCGGTGTGTGTAACCTGTAATACACACACTAACCCGGTGTGTGTAACCTGTAATACACGCACTAACCAGGTGTGTAACCTATAATACACACACTAACCCGGTGTGTGTAACCTGTAATAGACACACTAACCAGGTGTGTAACCTGTAATACACACACTAACCAGGTGTGTAACCTATAATACACACACTAACCCGGTGTGTGTAACCTGTAATAGACACACTAACCAGGTGTGTAACCTGTAATACACACACTAACCAGGTGTGTAACCTATAATACACACACTAACCAGGTGTGTGTAACCTGTAATAGACGCACTAACCCGGTGTGTGTAACCTGTAATACACACACTAACCCGGTGTGTGTAACCTGTAATAGACACACTAACCAGGTGTGTAATGTGTAATACACACACTAACCCGGTGTGTGTAACCTATAATACACACACTAACCCGGTGTGTGTAACCTGTAATAGACACACTAACCAGGTGTGTAACCTGTAATACACACACTAACCAGGTGTGTGTAACCTGTAATACACACACTAACCCGGTGTGTGTAACCTGTAATAGACACACTAACCAGGTGTGTAACCTATAATACACACACTAACCCGGTGTGTGTAACCTGTAATAGACGCACTAACCCGGTGTGTGTAACCTGTAATAGACGCACTAACCCGGTGTGTGTAACCTGTAATAGACACACTAACCCGGTGTGTGTAACCTGTAATAGACACACTAACCCGGTGTGTGTAACCTGTAATACGCGCACTAACCCGGTGTGTGTAACCTGTAATAGACACACTAACCCGGTGTGTGTAACCTGTAATAGACGCACTAACCCGGTGTGTGTAACCTGTAATACGCGCACTAACCCGGTGTGTGTAACCTGTAATAGACGCACTAACCCGGTGTGTGTAACCTGTAATACACACACTAACCCGGTGTGTGTAACCTGTAATAGACGCACTAACCCGGTGTGTGTAACCTGTAATAGACACACTAACCCGGTGTGTGTAACGTGTAATAGACACACTAACCCGGTGTGTGCTTGTCTGACTATCAAAGATGAACTGATGTTAGTGGTAGTGGGACTACAGGCTCCGCCTCCTCCTGTAGTTAATATTACATGACCTGATCATTAGAGACCCTCTCTGTGGGGCCCCTCTGGGGGGCTTAATTTAGATTTTAGTCCTATTGTGGAAAATCCATCACAAGGTTTATCTTCTGGGTTTGTGGAGAGTCAGCAGGCAAAATCCAGTTGTGTTTGAGTGAAAAACCGAAGTCTTGTGTGTCTGTACAGAAGGGGTTTGCCGAGCATAATATTCAATTAAAATGTTATTTTTTTCTGAGAAATCGTCTCTTTAACGTCTGGGAACATCGAATAATTGATGATGACATCACCCTGCTTGACTTGGTGATGTCATTCCACCAAGAAGGACCCCTCGTGGTCGTGGCGGCGGCTCGGGACTCGTGTTAACCGTTACGTCAATGCAACACTTCTCCAATCACAGTTCGGAGAGCAACTGGAGGTGCATCCACTTCCACGTGGTGGGCGCAGGCTTTCCATGCCCACAATCCGGCGTCAGAGGGGCCGCGCTGTGAATCGAACCTCCACTAATCCATCGTTGACCTACGGATCAAAAGTATTCCTGGAAATGGCAGCCGCGATTAGCGTCGAGCGTTTAGTCCCTCGTGATGCAAGAAGCGAGTGTGATGGCTACCGATTCAAACATGACTTCGAGGCAGAGTACACATTCATCAATAAATGATCGGGCCGCAACGCTGAGGATTGTCAATAAGTCCGCCAACACGGAGACGAAGAACAAAAAAACCAGAGCAATCAAAGCCTCCGAAATGTGTTTGAAACACATCGCCATTGAACTCTCACTTGAGGCCGGAGGCGTGGGCGAGGGAGGGGTCTGCATTATAAACAGCTGTACAGGAGCAGGTACAGCCCTGCCGCGGGATTGATGGTAGCCGAAAGTATCGATCGGCCGAGCGAAACCGATACGCGAGAGAGATGAAAGGTGGGAGGCGTCGGCAGGACTCGCTCGAGGATGACGACGGGGAGATGGAAGTGTGCGCCCCCAAAATGTGGATCAATGGAACGAGGGCAAGGCCCCTTTAAAGAGCTGCAGAGCTTCACAGAGTCGATTCTCTTTGAGGCAACACCAGCAAGTGGTTTCTAGCCTCTCTGCGACCTCTGAACCTTTATCTATGAACATATTACCAGAGGACACGATTAGAGGAATACGTTGCATTTCCCAGTATGAGCGGGGGGGAACAGAAAGCTTAGAAATGAAGCGCATTGTGCTTCTGTTGGAGGTTTAACTCGAGCCCTGTGGTGCTGCTTCGTGCTTCCTTTTATGAAAACGTTTTACAATCTTACTGGAGCTTTTGTGTACTTTCTCCCGTTTTACTGCATCTGATTTCAAGTGGGTGTGCTGTAATGTGCTGCTTGCTGTCGGTGCCGCGATGCATTCAAGCGCTATAATGCTACATCGTCAGATTTCAGAGACTTGGAGGAAGTTAAAACATTTTTTTTATTTGATCCTGTTTTCCATATTTGTATGCAACAGTATTTTACAACCTAAGAGACAGTCACAGCTCTTCACCGGCACTTGAAAGCAGCACACACACACACACACACACACACAGAGCTTCTTCATTCATGACCGGCGGAGGGGTTTCCCCTGCAGTGATAATGATGAGCTCAAACAGTGCGATATGCAATATTATTACCTTTTTCTTTTTTAAATTACCTAATCTATCCTGATTTTAGTGCTATATAGAAACTCTTTATTGTTAGGCTATAATTTAGGTCTAAAGTTGCTTTTGACAGTTTTAAAACGTATTCAATACTTTTTTTTGTTAAATGCAGAACACAGAAGGGCGATAAGGCAGCTGAGAGACGCTTTGGTTGCATCGGGTTTCTATGATACGGCGCGCAGTCCGTGGGGAACCGGTGGGTCGCCGGTTCAAGTCCCCGCACGGACCAAGTACAGAGTGCGGACTGGAGAGCTGCCAGTTCGCCTCCTTGGTACTTCCGAGGGGTTCGGTGAGGCGCTCCTAATACTCGGATGGGCTAAATGCAGATGCTTAATTTTAGCTGTTCAATGTGTTCCAATAAAAGTAGATTTACGTTTGACAAAGTGAAAATGTCGGCACAAGGAAAAGTGTTTGATCTGAATGAAGGCTGAAGCACTTGAGGAAGGACCCACCGGTCTATGTTCTGTTGTTGTCGTTCAGCACTTGTATCCTGCTATTTAGGACGTGACGGCTGGTCTTTGTTGGTATTTGTCCCGCCCCTCCTCTATTGTGATTGGACAGCTGGGTAAAAAAAGTTTTTACTCTCGGCGACCGGAACAAAAACACCAAAAACATGCCGCGCTCAGCGCTGAATAGACGCTCATCGCCAGTTGCAGTTATTGCGACAGCCCTACGCAGTGTACCCGTGTCTTGTTGCATACCAAGACATCTCGGATTAAGTTCACGAGCTTTACCGAGGGCTCGGGAACCCTCTAGGTAGGGAGCCGTCTTTTGTTGAATCTGAATCATAGCGACATGGACATGCAGAGGATCTGCACATTCATCTGACAACTTCATAAAATCTGCCAGTGACGGTTGTCATCGTCTCGTGAAATCAATCTTTCTCAGCTTGACTGTGGTTTGGCGTCTGGATTACTAATCTGAATCAGAATCAGAGTGTAACATCATCCCCTCGGGCCGAATCTCCACGCTCCCGACGAGCGCTCTTTTACTGAAAGCACAAACGGCCGCGGTTGCTTTAACCTCTCCGCTTGTTGTTTTTAAGGCACGTGACTGCGGCGCTCGGCTAACAGAGGCCAGTTTGACTAATTCTGTTGGCTTACCCTTTGACCCCGGGCTCAGGGGAGAAGCCGGGGAAGGTTTTGTGGTTTCCTGCACTCTGGTTCTTCTTGGTGGAGAGGTCCAGGACGCCGTCTGAGGATCAACACACACAGGAGGAAAGATGTAACACGACGGAGCTCAAATCACTGCTTTGAAGAGCCAAATCACAAACTTAATACTTCTGATTATGAATTTGAGTTGTAGACTGGAGGTTCATCATGTAGTATGCTTATTAATCTGTATGTAGTACGCTGCAGAGGAAGGCACTTTGTTTTAGGATAATTTGTCTCATTTGGTGATTTGGCATTAAAGCAGAGACAACAACTCTATCAAATCCATTTCTGTGAAATATTAAAGTGATTATTGAGTTTATTAAGAGTCTCTATGAGTTACCCAACTTTAACAGCTATTCCTGCTGCTGTTCAGTGCAAAACAACACAAAGAGGAAACTTTTAATGACGCTTCAAAAAATGTAAAGACAAGAAAAACTGTTGACTTTAAGTTTCAGTTCATTTCTGTCCAGCAATTTTTATGCGCATTTTAAATTTTCTGATACAGATTTGACAAAGTGCAATGGGAAAAGGCTAATATTAATATATATCAATATAAAAAATAATACAACTTCTAATATCTGCAGAACCATAGCGGATGGGAACATGATTTTCTGGAACTTTGTGCTGGAAACGTGAGTGTGTAGCGTTAAAGGAGCAGTGTGTAGCGTTAAAGGAGCAGTGTGTAGCGTTAAAGGAGCAGTGTGTAGCGTTAAAGGAGCAGTGTGTAGCGTTAAAGGAGCAGTGTGTAGAGTTAAAGGAGCAGTGTGTAGCGTTAAAGGAGCGGTGTGTAGCGTTAAAGGAGCAGTGTGTAGAGTTAAAGGAGCAGTGTGTAGAGTTAAAGGAGCAGTGTGTAGTGTTAAAGGAGCAGTGTGTAGAGTTAAAGGAGCAGTGTGTAGCGTTAAAGGAGCAGTGTGTAGCGTTAAAGGAGCAGTGTGTAGCGTTAAAGGAGCAGTGTGTAGAGTTAAAGGAGCAGTGTGTAGCGTTAAAGGAGCAGTGTGTAGCGTTAAAGGAGCAGTGTGTAGCGTTAAAGGAGCAGTGTGTAGCGTTAAAGGAGCGGTGTGTAGCGTTAAAGGAGCAGTGTGTAGAGTTAAAGGAGCAGTGTGTAGAGTTAAAGGAGCAGTGTGTAGAGTTAAAGGAGCAGTGTGTAGAGTTAAAGGAGCAGTGTGTAGTGTTAAAGGAGCAGTGTGTAGAGTTAAAGGAGCAGTGTGTAGCGTTAAAGGAGCAGTGTGTAGCGTTAAAGGAGCAGTGTGTAGCGTTAAAGGAGCAGTGTGTAGAGTTAAAGGAGCAGTGTGTAGCGTTAAAGGAGCGGTGTGTAGCGTTAAAGGAGCAGTGTGTAGCGTTAAAGGAGCAGTGTGTAGAGTTAAAGGAGCAGTGTGTAGAGTTAAAGGAGCAGTGTGTAGAGTTAAAGGAGCAGTGTGTAGAGTTAAAGGAGCAGTGTGTAGAGTTAAAGGAGCAGTGTGTAGTGTTAAAGGAGCAGTGTGTAGCGTTAAAGGAGCAGTGAGTTGCGTTAAAGGAGCAGTGTGTAGCGTTAAAGGAGCAGTGTGTAGAGTTAAAGGAGCAGTGTGTAGCGTTAAAGGAGCAGTGTGTAGCGTTAAAGGAGCAGTGTGTAGCGTTAAAGGAGCAGTGTGTAGAGTTAAAGGAGCAGTGTGTAGAGTTAAAGGAGCAGTGTGTAGCGTTAAAGGAGCAGTGTGTAGCGTTAAAGGAGCAGTGTGTAGCGTTAAAGGAGCGGTGTGTAGCGTTAAAGGAGCGTTGTGTAGCGTTAAAGGAGCGGTGTGTAGTGTTAAAGGAGCAGTGAGTTGCGTTAAAGGAGCAGTGTGTAGCGTTAAAGGAGCAGTGTGTAGAGTTAAAGGAGCAGTGTGTAGCGTTAAAGGAGCGGTGTGTAGAGTTAAAGGAGCAGTGTGTAGCGTTAAAGGAGCAGTGTGTAGCGTTAAAGGAGCAGTGTGTAGCGTTAAAGGAGCGGTGTGTAGAGTTAAAGGAGCAGTGTGTAGCGTTAAAGGAGCAGTGAGTTGCGTTAAAGGAGCAGTGTGTAGCGTTAAAGGAGCAGTGTGTAGCGTTAAAGGAGCAGTGTGTAGCGTTAAAGGAGCAGTGTGTAGAGTTAAAGGAGCGGTGTGTAGCGTTAAAGGAGCGGTGTGTAGCGTTAAAGGAGCAGTGTGTAGAGTTAAAGGAGCAGTGTGTAGCGTTAAAGGAGCAGTGTGTAGAGTTAAAGGAGCAGTGTGTAGCGTTAAAGGAGCGGTGTGTAGCGTTAAAGGAGCAGTGTGTAGAGTTAAAGGAGCAGTGTGTAGCGTTAAAGGAGCAGTGTGTAGAGTTAAAGGAGCAGTGTGTAGCGTTAAAGGAGCAGTGTGTAGAGTTAAAGGAGCAGTGTGTAGAGTTAAAGGAGCAGTGTGTAGCGTTAAAGGAGCAGTGTGTAGAGTTAAAGGAGCGGTGTGTAGCGTTAAAGGAGCAGTGTGTAGTGATGTGTAGAGACATGAAGAGGACCCGCTCCTTCTGTAGATATGAAAGGCTCATTCTAAGCTAACGAAAACACGCTTCTTAGTTTGAGGCTATTATATGCTAATGAAGACATAGTTATGAATACTTTATTTCATCGTCCTTTAAATGGCAGAGAAGCTACGGTTGTATCAATACAGTCACAAATTGAATCTGTTAATTAACTTTAACAAAATGATTCACTATTCTTTCTTCCTTCTTCTAGAAAGTAGACATTGGAAAGCCAATGCTAGCAGATGTATTCCATATTTACATGACTTTATGAATGAGCTTTTTATTCTTAATTAGGGAGGTAAGATAGCTGTTTTTATATTTATTTACCTTTTAATACAACTCTAATCGATGAAGACAAAGGAAGGAACCAGAGGAGAAGCATATTTCATGTGTGTTTATGTGAGTTATATGTGAGGCAGAATGCTGTGAATCCGATTGCACATCTAATGTTAACAGCGTCTGCAGCTGCTTATTAATGTCTTATTTCTGTGCTTAGATGACCAAAAAGAAGATGTAATGTGCATATTCTGTGTGGACTCTCTGTGACACTTTAGCAAGGAAGTCTGGGAAATATGGCGACATGTTGTGTGTGAAATCACAGTTTATTTGTGAATATGTTTGTCGGGTCACCACACGTAGAAAAGATACATCATCACTACATCATCTGCCTCATTTATATTCGACTCCGACTCTGATTCTGACATTATTTTCACGGACACCTCGGTATACATCCTCCATGTACTTCTGTACAAGAGAGCCGTTTCAATACACTCCAGGTTTTTTAGGATGTGCAGTCACCCTGTAAGATGGGATATGGATGAAACACTAATGTATCTGATAGTTTTACCAAAAAAAAAGAAAGCCCGACACTAAAAACAACAATACAGCACACACAGACCCGATAAACTCATCTCAGTAATCAATCTGTGTGTTATGCTGCTGTAATAACTAAAGTGCATGTGACCCTCTGACCCACACAACCCTACATGATATATACAGTATATGTAAATATATATATATATATATATATATATATATATATATAAATATATATATATGATAGCACAGGACTCGGGACTGACTTTTTTTGTTGTTTCATCAGACAAAATAGAAAACACGAGGAGATGTTGAAATGGAAAAACACTGCAAAGCCCAGAGGGGACGCAAATAGATCAATCAGGTCATGTTAACGGTAGCATGTATGCACATCGATCATGCACATGTGAAACGTTTATTAACTAGGAAACAAACCACCTTGTGCGTTCGCAACATTTCTGCTCCGAAAATTCACAAAAATGTACGACGTCTCAAGGGACAACAGCCGTGATGAATTCCACTAATGAGGTCCTTTTCTGAGCTAATGAACGTGTAAATCGGCGTCTCCATCTTCGTTAGCATGCTTGTTTTCACATAAAACTTTGGTGGTCGTAATATGAACTCTCTACGTTACAGTATTGAAGAGTTAGTTTATAGGACAGAACTGTTTCCTCATCAACATGCAGATTCATGCAGACAGAACAAAATGTATGATTGATCCAGCTGTGATGATAATCAGAATTCATCTAAAAGGTGTTCGTGTGTGTGAGAGAGAGATAACGTGAGTAGACATGAGGTGGATGTACGTGCCTAAATCTTTTTTTTTTTTTTTTTTTTTGTAAAAATTAAGGAGGCTTACTGTAAGCAGATTCCAAAAAGCTGGTATTAAAAGAGGGTCACACTGCGGTTGAGGGTTAAAACAGCGAGCGGTTCAGAGCTTCAACCCTGCAGCCTGTTCGGTGGACGAACGGTCCGACCACCTGCTGGTTATGTTTGATCAAACGTAGATTGAGCCCACAGCTACATTTCAGAGCTCAGCGCTGCAAAGGCTCAATCCAAAAATAATGACAGTGATCTGTTCATGAGCCGAGTGTGAATGTGTCGATCTCTGTGTAGAAAGAGAATCTGTGAGTGCAGTCATCTGCCTGACGTGAGTTAACCACCGGACGATAAAACGCGCTCCGTGGTCCTGACGTTGTTAACAAACGCTCGCTGTCGATGAGAGAAATACGAATGAAGGACTCAAAAAATGCAGAATATGCTCAAAAGCACCCGTAAAAAAAACAAGATACTTTAATTACGAATGATAAAATGCTCCTGCGTGGTCCTGATTAACGTGTGTGTGTGTGTGTGTGTGTGTGTGTGTGCGTAACTGTATATATGGCATTGTGGGGACTATATCTATAAAGTCACATTGTGGGGACTGCCCTCAGGTTTGGGTTTAGATATATTTTTGTTAGGAGAAGCCTCCAACAAATTAAAGGAAGTCAACATGATGTCCTCATAAGTGACAAAAACCTGAATGTGTGTGTGTGGTTGCTCTCACCCTGCTGGCTGGGGTCTGGGTCGGCCTCTATCTTTTTGACGGAGAGGTCCAGCGGGCCGTCCTGGTCGGTCATGAGAAGCTTGCTGAGGACGGGATTCTGTGCAGAGGCAGCGGCCGTACCTCCTCCGCCGTTACTGGCTCCCACGCCGTTGCTGCTCTGGGTGCAGGCGGGTGCTGAGGTGGCAGCAGCGGCGGAGATGGGGCTGAGGCCAGGCCCCGGGGACAGGGAGGAGGAGGAGGCAGACGATTGAGGGGAGCTTGGCGCGACCAGGGGCCCAGGCGGGGAGCACGGGGCCGCGGCCAGAGACGCCGCTCTCGGCAGGCTTTGGTCCTTCATGGTGCCGTTGGGCAGGGGCGAGTCGTCCTGAGTAGTTTTTGAGGTATATTCGGCAGCGAACTGGCGGATCATTCGCTGCATGATCTCACGAGCCACTAGAGGAATGTGAGGTTCTGAGAAACTTGGGACGTCTGGAGAAAAAAAAAAACACAGAGAGGGACAAACATGTCAGCAATCCCGTCCTCCAGGAATTCCCTCAGTCATTGCCATGTTCATCGGTTTATTTCATCCTGAAAATGTAATCCCAATGCTATGTTGAAATAATCCTAAAATCACTCAGAAGCACCACTTAATCCTGCCTATTGACCGCGGTGAGAGCACCATGGTATCCGTGTGCACAGCAGATTATACATTACATTACAGTCATTTAGCAGACGCTTTTATCCAAAGCGACAATTCAGATTCTATCACATTTCTACACCGTAGGCACAGCTACGGGAGCAATTTTTTGGGTTAAGTGTCTTGCTCAAGGACACATCGACATGCGGTGCCGGGGGATCGAACTGCCGATCCACTGATTGAAGGACGGCCCTGCTCTCCACTTAGCCACAGTCGCCCCCTCGCCTGCCACCCCTCCACTGGAGCTTTCATACCTTCTCCCTAAATCTTCCCAGGATTCTCTTTTGTTTCTTTGAGCACTTTGAAACGACTAGAAATTGGCTGTTGGATCAATTTACGCCTGAAGGTTCAGCGGTGATTTGTTCTTGAACCACGGTGTTCATTAGAATACACACATCGCAGTCCAGGATACCGTACAGCAGTGCTGAAAACACACTCAATCCATCAACTAAATGAATCACCAACCATTTTCATAATTGAGTTATTATTGATCAAACATAAATGACAAATACTCTTCTGTTTCTAGCGTCTCACGTTTTAGCATTGGCCTCTTCTTCTCTGTTTAATATCAGCTTAAAAGACTCTTTGTCTTTTGGACTGTTGTACAAAATTAGTAGTTTGACGACATTGCCTTGGGCTTCTGGGAAATTGTAATGGCCATCTTAACAATTACCTGAAATGTATAAAGATTGAAATTATAATTGAAAGATTAATAACTAATTGTAAGCTTACCCTACAGTAGTGCACCGGCAGTTTTTGTTCTTTGCTACTGCAGTAAATTCCACACCAGTGGGTTCAGAGACGATTTTTTATGATTATTAGACTTAAAACTAGCTGTAAAGTACATTTGTACTACTGTATCAGGTAGTATTGTATCATATCACGTCGTACTGTACAGCATTTATGGATGGGAACTGAGAATCCATTCCTGCTGAGAGCCGGTTCCTACTTGTCCGATTCTTTGGAATTTCAGATTTGCTCATTTATCAGAGCATTTTGCCTCTTCCACTTGTAAAATATCAAGTACTCGTTGCAGTGAAACATAAATATATGAACTATTTCAAAGTGCAACAAGTGCCAGAAGACAACCAAGAGTCTGAGAGAAAAGACAGACGTCAAAACCAAACTTCCAATGATCCCCCGCTGCGACAAAACAAGCCCACATCAAACACTCCTCACTGATATACATTGAGAAAAACAGCGGCAATGACAACACTCATTTGTTATTAATGCATTAATCTGGCATTGTCCCAGATAAATCATCTGTACTTATCTCTTCATACCCAGCAGCTATATTATTTGGATACGTTCATGCGTGCCAATGAGTCAAACCCTAAATCCTCCAAAACAATACATTAGCCCCAAAAAATCTAATCCTGAAAGCTATGCTGAAATAATCCCCCAAAAATCCCATATATTCTGCAGTGTATATAAACTGTACATGCAGCACTTAATCCTCCCTACTGAAGGAGGTCAAGGCACCATAATGTCACAGTACAGCAGGTGCATGCTGCTATTTCCAGCCATGCCTTACACATATGCTTTCCCAGCATGCTTCCTGTTTTTAAATCTGCACCATGTCTTGAGTTATCCGAATTTATTCAACTCCTCTGTAACTGTTGTGGGGATTTCATCCTGTAGCTCGATTGCTGTTTCCATCACATTGTGCGCTCCAACTACAGGAGCAATGAAGTAAACGTGTGGAACACAACTGATTATCTAGAGTTCTTGTTCACTTGAACCTTTGACTCTGGAGGGCCAACAGCAGCCCGAGGCTCAGGTTCAGTGTGGGCTCAAGACTAAAGGTGACTTCGTAATGAAGAGCTGTGGCTGGCAGAGTCCGCTTCAACTTTTTACTATTTCTTATCCTTGCTGGCTTGTCTCCTATTTAATCCTCTAGTTTATCTCTAAACTCTTTTTCTCGTGTTAAACATGCAACTTTGTTTTGAAAAGTGATAACACCAAAATAATTGAGGCAAACTTTACAACATAGTTATAATAGCAGTATGTGTTGCTCCAATGTTGCATTCCTGAACGTTATATTAAGCACTGTAAGAAATAAACAATGTTATCAATACGATAGTGTTTTTACAGAGGATTAAAACCGCCATTGACAATGAACAACAATCTATTGCGCTTTTTAGAAGATAAAACCAGTTTTATGTCAAACTCGCCATGCAGTCAGCTGCAACGACGTAAAAAGAGGTGGGAACAAAAAATCCATTTAAATAAAACCTCAACTTCATGGGAATACGTAAGCTGCCGAACCACAAAGCTGTTGATGTCTGTTGTGTTTGAGCTCCGACGTACTCCTCCATCAACAAGCGCCGCAGACGGAGTACGGAGGTGTTGTTGCCGTTTGCGGTTTGCGAGTGATCGTTTAATCCCTTGTTAGTGTTGTTTGACTTCTGTGCTCCACCTGAACATGGCACTGTGTAATCCCCGCCACTGACATGATCTCGTCGACATGGCGATAAAAGAGCTTAAAACTGTCGACATGGCAAATAAAAGAGCTTAACCTGTGCACGGACACTCTGTTGTGTCAAGTTAAATTAATCATATCCACTGTGTGGCCTTTTTTGCCCACTATGCCTCACTATGCCTTAAATAATAATAAAACTAAACAGGAAGAGGGTTAGTTTGCTGGAAATGTGCCCTAATTATAAAGCTCCATTCCGACAGATGTAGGATTCATGCTGCCACTTTGGGAATTCTCCCGGGGAAACCCCAGCGTGCAGTGAGTGTGTGTGTGTGTGTGTGTGTGTGTGTGTGTGTGTGTGTGTGTGTGTGTGTGTGTGTGTGTGTGTGTGTGTGTGTGTGTGTGTGTGTGTGTGTGTGTTAACTAGGAAATGGCTCGTTGTGTAACACTACAGGTTTGTGCAAATGTACACCGGACGTCTCGCCTCGCTACAACAAAGCAGAGTGATTTTGGCAGCTGAATTTTTTATTTCTTTTTCAGAAACCTTTCCTCGAGTAGTTCAGGACCTCCGTCCCCCCCGAGAGAGGAGGTTTCCTGAGAGGCTGTGTAACGTTTGCCCCGTAGACACAGACTGACACGGAGCTGTTTGACTCGTACAAAAGAAAACACACGTCTCCTGAAATTGACGTCATCGTACAACGAAACTGCATTGGGAATTATGCTTTTGTTGTGGATTATGTTCCATAAATCAGAAAATACTGTCAGCAGCCGTAAAGAAAACTCTTTCCTCCATGCTTTTAGTAATGCTGTGTGAACAAACCCCTCTGTGTTAACCTTCAGAGCAGAGAGAGGAATGAACGTGTAAAGGTTGGTGTGTGTAAGAGCTTCTGAAGTGATTTATCATCAGAGTCTGAGAACAAACTCATTGAGAGAAAACGTCCTTTAATTAAAGAGATGAAAAACAACGACTAATAGATATCACCATGAAAGTTCCCCAGTTGATTACTTACATTAAGACAGGAATTCTTTTGTATTACAAGAATTTTTTAGGTTTAAATATGCAAATGAGGCCTTATCTAATGGTTACTTGTAGTGAATTTAGGAGAAATCTACAAATCAAATGGACAAAGTAATGAATTAAACACATAAATGTGCATTTTAGATGTCTTCTTAACACTAGTTTGAAAGAAGCAAAAATAAATGAATAAATATATATATGTGTGTGTGTGTGTGTGTGTGTGTCCATCCCATCCCATCATGCCTAGGCCTGTGTGACCATTTATCGGTCTATACATGGCAGCTCCACGGGCAGCTTTGCCTGCGTGAGTGAAGCCAGATTGATTTGAAGCCGAGCATTGATTGGACAGACATCTGCTTCCTCCCTCCCGGAAAAACACACACACACAACACACAACACCAGCTTCCGTCTGGTGGGCTCGGCTGTCCTCTGTCACAAAGTAGCTCTCTGCCTCGGGACAGAACATGATACACTCCCAGTGTGGAGGGGGAACATTATGGCAACTCGGCACATATTCTGACTTTGAAGGGGTGCTGATTTGAAACCTGCACCAAAGCTGACGGCGCGTGTTAATACAAGCACCAGAAAGTTAAAGCCCGTCATCGTCACTTCTGAATGTGGAACCGGGACTCTAATTTATTTTAGGAAGTAGTTCACTCAGCAGTTTGGTCAACCAAGAAAGAATCTAGTCCATTAAGAGTAATGAACTATTACTCGTTACACCAGAAACATCTCTCTGTATGATGCAATGTAGTTCAACAGCACCACAAACTACGTCCTCCGACATCATCATGAAGTTTAATCAACGTCTCCTGAATGGCCCGAAGGGTTCAAGGTTGCTGGAGGTTTGCATCAACCAAGGTGCACTTTAATATTTGGCCCTCAACATTAAGGCTGCAGTGACTATTAGATAGTCCTGCAGTTCAGTCCAGTTCATTGTTTTATTGTCGGACTCAAAGTCCGTTAGAAAAGCCGACAACAATACATTCATTCAAATAGAAGCGCTGCTTGATAAGAGATAGTTAAAGCAATGTTTCCACAGGAGTGACGGGTGTCAGGTCGGGAACCAATGAGCCATCAGAGGGATTTCTACATCAGGTTTCTCACTAGAGCCTGTAAAGTGTGCACCAAACAACTCGCTTGCACTACACCACCTTGGTTTAAGTAACACATTGCTCCAGGTATTTTGTTTTATTCGGCCTACGTGGCAAAACTCACCGGTAATATAACTTCCAACCTTCTCGGTAATCGTCTCTCTGCGCTGTAAAATGACCTTCTACAGAGTTTCCCACATTGTAACGGCGACATCGTTAGTACAGGTTCGGAAAAGTGGGTCGGCCTCTCTGGCCCAGATCTTCCCTGATTTAGGGTCTACCTGGAGGGCAGACATGTCTTTGTTCCACTTGTAAAACTTGGGAAAAAGTTCCGTATGGCGTCCCTCAGGAATCGATCCCCGGTCCCCTTTCTATCCAAACTGTCACAGTTATGCAGATGAGGCACCACTTCACACCTCAAGTAGTGCACGATACACACACACACACACACACACACACACACACACACACACACACACACACACACACACACACACACACACACACACACACACACACACACACACACACACACACACACACACACACACACACACACACACACACACACACACACACACACACACACACACACACACACACACACACACACACACACACACACATTCAACACAATGTGAATCAGAAGGAGAAGAGAAAGTTTACTCTTTTCACCAGTTTTTTTTAAATATATTGGCCAATGTATCGCAACAAAAAGCACGATTACCGCTGTGGTCACCTCCATAATTCCATAATTGTTCCATTGCTTTCCATCACAGAGCGCCTTCTAAATGTTCTAAAAGAACCAAACATCTGTAAATCCGGTTTCAACTCCAAATGGGATTGAAAATAATGAAATGCAATAAATGTCTTAAATATATAATACACTCTGGTGTTATCTTCCCTTCATAGAGAATCTCAGATTTTTGTGATATTCCCTCATATCGGCTGATTTCCCCCGAGTTTTAACCAAATTGCCCGACTTGACTTCAAACACACCTCTGGAAATTCTAAAATGTTCCAGATATTAATGACCAGAGGGAAGTGAGAATGAGTAATGAAATGACTGATGAGGTGTGTGTGTGTGTGTGTGTGTGTGTGTGTGTGTGTGTGTGTGTGTGTGTGTGTGTGTTACCTTTTCTGTGGAACACAGCATTGAGGAAGTCTTGGGCCTGTCTCTCCAGCCGGCAGATCCGAGACGGCTCCGACAGCACCTGGCTGCCTCCACCCTTCTCTGCACCGCGCTCCTGCACAGACAAAACGCAGCGAGACAAGCGAGCGAGTGAACGGCCTGTTCTGTCAGAAACATAATAAACCCCTCAGTGTACTGTGATTGTATAACCACGCTCAGCTCTGTGAGAGAACTGTGAGCGAGCTGCAGGCGAATGCAGACGTCTCCGTCCTTTTGGCTTGAAGTTGGTAGATTTTAGTTTAGTTTATTCTAACAGTTGAGAAAAGGTGAGTGTGGAGACACTCTGGTCTATTTATCTTGGTGAGAATTAGGTTTATTAGAATACGTTTTATATTTTATTTTTGCAATACCTACATTGATAATTGAACTCACAATTAATATTATTATTGATTAACATGTACATTTGATGTTTTTGGATTACTACTCACCAACACTCTAAAAGTCACGTTTGAGAAGGTGAAACCAGCAAAGTAAAATAAATAATGGTAATTTGAATGGTCTTTCGATTGTCTAATCAATTGATTGATCCATTGTTTCAGCGCTACATAATTGTTTGTGTTTTTCAATTTTCATACAAATTTATGTCATTTAACTGATCCTTCCCCGAGTCCCGCCCCTCGACTGCAGACTGGCCAATCATAACGTAGCATCAGATTCTGGTCCACAGACTCTCGTGCATTGGTTTCAGATTTTCTGATTTTCTGTGTTTTGTGGATTTGGAGCTCGTTTCTCCACTAGAGTTCGTTATGAATTCCTGGTCTGGTCTCTACTCTTACGAACTCCTGTGAAGTCAGATTTGGGGACGGAATAACTCGCATGCAAGACATGCATAAAACTAAAACATAATGTGAAAGTGTCATTAGAACAGGAGCTGGTCGGTAACCAACAAAAGGTGTGAAGTGGTGGCAGAGCAGATAACTTCTCTACTGTCTCTACCCGATCATTGTTGGAGGCGGAGCTCTTCACGCTGACGGCCAATGAAACGGCTTCCTCAGGGTATCCAAGGTCTCGAGCCCGACGCTCTGCCAACCAGAGATTATTATAAGAAAAATAAAGGGTATGAAGGGATCAACACCACTGTTAGTGACGTCGTGTCTTCACGACACTGAACAGGGAGTTTGAGTATGAATCCGTCCGTTTGCCTCAATCGTAAAAGACAAAGCAGCAAACTGAGACGAGTGTGTTTTCGAGGATTTCACTATTCCATCCGTTCTTTACTTCAAACCCCCCTTAGCTCTCTCTCTGCTGGCAGTTTGCATGGCTTCAGATCAATGAATCAATGATTCCTGCCCACTGAAGCTCCTCTGGCATTTCACAGACAAGCAGAGGGTAATAACTGTGAGGCGGATGGAGCTTTCAAGCCCTAACAGATGAATAAAAGATTGTATCGAGTGAGGGGAATACAATTAAGGCTGCTGCAAATTTTTTGTCTTATTATTCAGCCTGATTATGATTAACGCGCTGCGAGTGGCGAGCATAATTATCGACCGGTCAGATGTCGGCGAGTGCTGCAGCGCCGAGGATGTGTTGTTGTGCTTCATTAGCAGAGAGCGACAGAAACGGGGACACGGGGACAGAGAGAGAGACAGATGGGGGTGGGTGGAGGGGGTTGCCGGTGAGGTTAGGATGTTTTTAGGAGACAGATGGCCGACCTCCGAGGTCGGACCGGGGTCAAGTTGAAAAACAAGCAACCGCCTCGGGAAGGACGCCCCCTCCTAACTTCCTTCCCCTCCCTCGTTCACTTGTTCACTTACATCCCAAAAATAAAAGGAGATGGAAAACGTGGACAAGAAGTCCTTAAAATGTTCTCTGAGCGATGCACATTGTTTTACCATTGCAACTGAGCCAATGAAGAGCGTGTGACGAGATCAAAAGCTCCAGAACAAGGGAGTGAGTGGATCTTGAGTTGGGATTGTTTTGTTAACGTCAGTGAAGGAATCCCAGCTTCAGAGCAGCAGATACACGTTTAGTTTCCAGTTAACCTTTGCACACGTTTTAAGCAGAATTCTGGAATCACAGCCGGGACGTCGCTGTTACACACACCCCCCCCCCCCCACAGTCCCGCTCTTTGTCTACAGCAGGAGACACAGAAGCAGGTACCACGACTTCCATGTATCTGATGTGTGTATGTAGTAGTCTGTCTAATACACTTCTTATTCTCTTATAACTCTTGAGAGGAGGCAGCGGCCTCTTTGCTGCTGTGGGAGTCTCACTAATTTACACCCATGTCACCATCCTCCTCCTTCCACACACACACACACACACACACCTCCAAATCATTATGTCACCCTCCTTTCATAAGCTAAATTGGGGTCAAGACCATGATGGTGGAACAACGCAAATAACAAGTATGCAGGAGGAGGAGGAGCTTCCAACAGAAAGCTCAGACAAAAACACAAAGGAAAGAAACTCCTGTTAGACAGGAAGCAGAATCCATCTCTACTCTGCAGAATATACACAGGAATTGGAAACACATTGATTCACGTTTTATATTGCTGTCTTGACTTGAAAATGCATGAAACATCCCCCCCCCCCTTAATCTCTCACTCATATTATGGTAGTGGAAGTGCTGAAGATGATTCTCAGCTTTATTACATGCTGATTATTTATTCATTGCAAGCCTTGGATGAATGTGCTGCACAGTTCATATGTTGAACCCGATGATTAATAATCATGAAGTAGTTTGAAAGCTAACACGTCCGTTGGTTAGTTTGTGTAAAGCTTACATTAGAAACATGCTTCTTGGCTTACTTGCTGAGAGGAAGATGAGAAACTACGGCCGGGAGTCAAATAGCTTAGCTTAGCATAAAGACTGCTAGCCTGGGTCTGTCCAAAGGTGAACTATGACCTACGGCCTCGCTGTTGTCAAGCTGCAGGTGTCCGTCCAAAATGTCATCGCTTCATCATTTTACCCCACGAGGCATTTGTTTGATATTGTCATAATTAGCATATGAATCAGGGCAGAAAACGTGCTTTGTGTGGTCACAGTGACCTTTGACCTTTGAGTTCAGCCTCGTAGCCCCGGTGGACGATTGTGCTAAATGTAAAGAACTTCCCTCCAGGCATTCCTGAGACGTCGCTTTTTACAAGAATGGGGCGAACGGAAGGAAAACCCCAAAAATGTAACGCGTCTGTCCAAGGCTGCCGGAGGCCTTACATTGCCATAAAAAGGACCATAATATAGTGTGTCGTAAAAAATGAACTCAGACAAAGCAGAAGTTATTGGCTCTTAAACACCTCCAAAACAAGTGCTTTAATGATATAGTTGCCCTGGCCTCCAGTGACACCTTAAAGAATCTGAGTGATCTCTGATCGGGTCCTTTAACTCTGACATAAAACAACCTTTAAGGACATCGACACACCTCGTCTCAAAACAATGCAATGATCTGGACCATAAGTAACAATTGCATGGACTCGTTTTTGTTGCAACTGTTTATTATCAGGCAGCTCTAATAGGTCTCTTAAGACTCTCCAGAATGCTGCAGCACGTGTACCGACACAAACTAAGAAAAGAGACCATATGACTCCTGTGTAAGCCTCTCTGCAGTGGCTCCCTGTAAAACACCTACAAGGCCCTCAATGGTCAGAAACCATCATATCCTAATGAGCTCATAGTTCACCATTACTCCACTGTAACGGGAGCCAGAGCATTCAGCTCCTCTCTCCAAGGAGACGGACTTTCCTCTTCCATAAGGATCATGCTTACGGGCTCAGGTGGGCCTTGGACCGGTCCACTAGTTTTGCTGCTGAAGGCCTGGACTGTTGGGGGACTTCTTACAGATTAGCCTGAGGCTCCGTCTCTCCTCCTCTGAATACAGTCATGGTTACTGACTCGGCTTCTTCGTGAGTGCTTTGTGCTTTCTCGTGTCGCAGGTTTCCATGGATCAGGTCTACACTTGGATCGCGATGGACTCTGCTGCCATGGCACCGCTGGACACCCACTGCTAGTATCATTTGTCATATTTCTATAAATAGTACGGCTACATTTACTGCTATTATCATTGTTTTATTATCCACTGCTGCTAGTACTGAGTAGTCTAAATGCTTTCATTGTTTCTGCTACAACTGTCTCTCTTTCCCTCTCCTCTGTCTCCCTCTCTCTAAACCATCGGGTCAAATGGCTGCCCACCCTGAGCCCGGTTTCCGCCAAAGGTTTCTATCGGTCCCTGCGCTTAATAAACAGAACACAGTATAAATACTCAATGCAGTTAGAAGAAAGCATCTCTACTCTGGCAGTGATTTGATGGCTGTGTTCTTTATGAGTCAAAGTAAGAACACAACTCTGTCAAAAGTCTCTCCAGCTGTTAAAGCCGATCCAGCTGTGATCCAGCTCCAGCTTGATCAGCAGCCGCCGTCATCAGAAACAGACGTCACTCGACGCTTCAGAGGAAAGGACGTCTCATATTCTCTTAGAAACATATCCTCCTCGTTTCCTCTCTCCTCTCCATGCATCCCTGGTGGGGAGGGACTAGGACGCAGAGAGAAGGGACGCAGTGAGGGAAACAGGGATGCAATTAAGAGACTTGGGATGTACCCCCGTGACCAAATAAAGCTTGCTGAGGCGGCTCAATATCCTGAGGAGATCACTACAGAGTATATAATGATAATTCATCATATTATAGTATGCAGGAAAAATGGTATAGCATGTCGAAAAAAGTCATGCTAGTTTAAAAAGTCATAGTATAGCATGTCAGAAAAGGGAAAAAAAGACAGAATAGTGTCGAAAAAAATAAAAAGAAGTCAATATTGTATGCCGAAAGAAATTGCGTAAAAAGTCATTGTAGCATAGTCGAAGTCATTAATAAAATGTCGAAAAAGTTCATAGTATAGTATGTCGAAAAAAGTCAAGAAAATGTCATTTAGTATGTAAAAAAAGTCAAAGTCATAGTATGGTATGGTTCAAAAAAACAGTCTGTGTAAACAGTCATGTATGTTGAAAAAAATCCCAAAAAGTCAGATCACATAACGTCGTAAAAAAATTTTTTTAAGTCATAGTATAGTATGTGGAAAAAAGTAATAAAGTCATAATTCACTTCAATTCAATAAAATGTATTTTGTATAACCCAAAACCACAAATCATGAATTTGCTTCACAGGGCTTCACAAACACAGGTGTAGTATGAAAATATATTTAAAATGTCATAGAAATGTTGATGCAACTTTGTCCTGGCAGGTTGTTTCCTAAGGACCCGAGGAGGTTGACGTGCTGAGTGCGATGTGTTTGTATACGTGGTTCTCAAGACGTCTGAAACTGAACCCACGACGGCCGGAGTTCTTCTAATACCCAACATGCATTTTTTTACGGGCTTAGGAAAACCGCTGTGTGAACATTAATGAGGGGGATCTGAACCTTGTGAACCCTGGACCTAAACCCTGTGAGATGAAAGCGATAACATCCACCACTCTCTGGACAGTTACGGCATCAAAGCCACGTAAGCATACTCGGAGTCTGACAAGGAGACCAAGCGTCGTGCCGTCATCCTACCTTGACTTTCTCGCGTCTTAGGCAGCAGAAGAGACAGTTTTCACTCGAAGGACCAGTCGG
>JAVDOI010000333.1:0-42500 GCA_032191485.1 Leptoclinus maculatus
CAAACAGCAATAATCAGGTACAGACACACCACAAATCCACAAGCAGGCCTGACACACACACACACACACACACACACACACACACTCACACACACACATACTCCTTTCTCTCTACCCACTCATACACACACATTTACACACATGCAACCACTCATTCATCTGCACCCTTCCCTCTGTCATTAGCTGTATTGTCATATCTGTAATCCACTCTGCTCCCTCAGCGCTCAGAGGGAAAAGAATATATAAGAGTGTCTTACTTTGAATGGGAACATTTTCTGTGTCAGACGCTGTATCCATCTCACACACCAACAACACTACTACACACACACACCAGTCACACACACACACCACACACAGGTACAAAACACATCACGGTCCTTAATTGGAGAAAAGTTCATTAAACAGCTCTGTTGAGTTGTGTTGCTTTTCTTTGCTTTCTCTCTCTCCTCTCTCTCTCTCTCATCTTCATCTCTCTCTCTCTCTCTCTCATCTCCAGCAGTGTTTTGTAGTGCGTATCCAGGCAGATACATTCCCCATCCTTACACTACTCAAACACACATCTATAACAAAAGACTTCAAGAGCAGTGTGTTGTGTGTGTGTGTTGTGTGTGTGTGTTGTGTTGTGTGGTGTGCTGCATGGGTTACCAACTGCGTCCATGCCCTTCAGTTATTAAGACAAGAGAAAAAGCAGCTCTTTGTGTGGTGTATGTGTTCTCCACCGTTCCTGCTGCTCCTGACGGTGGGAAGTTGATTTGCGGTTCTTCTAGGTGAGAAAAAATGGGTCAATTTTTGATCTGGAAACTGGCGAACAGGCAGGCATATTGTGATGCTTTATTGTACTTTAAACCAAACAAGTGATCAGCTAATTGCAGGGCTATTGCACTATGTTATAATATAAAAGGTATCCGTGTAGGAAGCTTGATTTGTTTAGTCTGGATATTTACCCACAAATGAAAAATTAATTTGTTTTCGAGGTACAAACAAATACATAGAAGTGGTAGAAAAGTACAATGGAGACATATCCTATAAAGGGACAACAAGAGAAAGAACATCCCGCCGCCTCAGGCCTGTTGTGTCACATTTGTGTTCAACATAGAACAATTCCCTATATTGGCTGCAACAGAATTAAAACGCGTAGAACTCTCCAAGTCCCAAATTAGCAAGCCGCCAAATGCCTTAACAATGAGGTCAGCCGCCGTTGTGCTAGACAACAGACAATAAAAGCACACAGGAGCGATTGCTAGTCTTGTCAGTACATCGGTGTCGATATGTTTATAAACCAAAACTGAGCCCTGCGGACGGTTTGCTGCCAGAAGGAAGACGCCGTAGTGGATCACAGGACCACCACCGTTAAGAAAGGTAAGTTTACCCAGAGAATGTGCGTCACAAAGTCATTCAGCAGAAAGAAGCTTCAAGAAATAACAAATCTGACGGACACATTAACACACCTCCCAAAGCACCCAAAATCACTATCTGTGGGTAGTTCTCGGCCACAGTACAGTAGGTGTCTCCAGGGACCACTTTTTGCCAGACTGACACACACACACACACACACACACATAAAAACACACACACACACACACACAACATTCAACAACAGCAAGGCGGCCCGCACTGCGGACCTGAACTATATACAAAAGGGCTCAACGGTCACGCACGTGTGTAGTGTTCTGCCCCTTAATGAAGCACCGCGAGAGGTGCGAGAGAGGGAGCAGGGGAGAGCAGCGTGGGGTCCAGATACGGGAGAGGACCGTGATGCAGACTCACAAGGTCGAGGACAGCCCTTCATTCTTCTGAAACAGCAGCTCTGGAAGTTGGCTGAGATGGTACTTGTTGAGGCGAAACTGGAGGAACAGAAACAATGTTGATTAAGGCCTCATTTCAAGAGTATGGGTGGTGTGTGTGTGTGTGTGTGTGTGTTTACTGGTGTGTGCTGTGTGTGTGTCGCTCCATCACAGTTCTCCTCCATGTCTCCTTCAGCTCATCAAAGCTCCTCTCTCGACGTTATAGATCTGGTTCTTCTCCATCAGATGGGCTAGCGATAAAAGAAAAAGAGACAAAGAGATGAACCCTAAACACACATGAAGGATGAATGATTTCTATTGATCCACTTATTCGCTATAAAGTTCAATGGGTCAACAAAAGGTCTCATAGCTTTATGTTCCTAATATAATAATTAAGAAAAACTAAAAACGTTGAGTTATTGTGACGCATACGTCTTATCTGCCTCTCATTAATCCAATTGAAAACTCAAAAAAGCCTCAACAACACATCATTCTCCTCACAGTTGCTGCTGAGATAATATACACTCCACAGACTTCCACATAATAGGACCACCGGTGTAACGCTTCAATCCCCTCCTGACAGGCAACGAGCCCCGGGGGGGGGGGGGGGGGGGCCCAGCGGGCTGCTCTAATCTGTATGAGCTGGCCTCCGGAGGAATCATTGGTTCCTGGCACGTCGTCCTTTTTTTAACACCTCGTTGTCAGCAACAACCCGAACGCTCCGGTCATCAGGGTAAACCACAGGAGATCCACCTCTCCAGAGGGCGAAGTGTACCCGGGGTTCAAAAGGTGCGGAATGAAACCCTCCTGTTGTAAATCTGACTGACAACCCGACACCCGGACACCCGACAACCCGCAACAAGCACATGTCTGAGGCCTCGTGTGTCACTGCAGTAGCTCAAGCATCACTCTTGTGTCCTCTGGCAGCCATGTCTCCCACATTCCCACCAGACCCAAAACTAGCAACGGAGATGTGGGACCGAGAATCTCCACGAATAACTTACAAGCTGCCTGCCATCGCCGACTAAGAGCCCGACAGCTGTGAGAGAAGGTTAAGGAGTTTATAAGAGCTGCCTCAGTTTGTAACTTAAATGTAGGGTGAACGGGTCCATGGGCCGTGACTTACAGAGACTCTGGTGAGTTTGATGCAGAGGAAGTCCGCCTTGGTGATGGCTGTCCAGGTTGTTTCCGTTCAGGTCGCTGGATCGGGGAAACAAACAACAGAAGAACAGCAGAGCAGAGAGCACTGGGACGTGATAGAGCGGGGACAGGGGTCAATATCGTTCAAAATACTCAATGAAATCTTGAAGAGCCGTGCAACCTGCATTCTGCCTAACTGTCCTCCAGGGGGCGACTCCCTCTGGTTGTATAGAAGTCTATGAGAAAATGAGTTTTATGGTCTCAATCTCTAGTTTCAAGTCTTCGTCTAAGTACAGCATGAATGGTTCATTTAGTCGATTTAGAGTCAAGTAGATCATAGCTATATCTGGAGTTTTTTTCTACTAGAGATGTATACGGCGTCTCTACGTCACTCCTACCGCATTACCAAATAAGGGTCAACTTCTGTTCATTGGTTGTGGGGAGAAAAACAACTGACTGAACTAAACAAAGGACTCAAGGAGGGAATCCATCACAGCTAGCTTCACTGCTCGGACGGGCGGGGTTGATGCCAGTAAAAATGATTAACTTCGTCCTCATTCATTACCGTAAGACGGGATATTTAGGGAAAAGAAGGGAAAGACAGTCGTGCCAGCTCTGATTGTTGTTCCTCGTCACATGACATGCTTGATTTTAGAGGCGAAATGCAAATCAATAGAAGAAGCAAATGTATCGACATCACTGGTAATGCGAGTATCAACGAGGTATCATCCTCAAGCTTCCGTTAGTTCTGAAGGTTTCATTCTGAAGATGAAGCTCTTTTCCGTGTACTGTACAGCCCATTGTTTTCTGCTCTTTGAGGTGGATTTTCACTGGAGTTCACATTTGAGGGACAATCTGCATTTCTTTGATTCTTGTTTCACTGTAAGTCAGCCGACGTTCAGCATGAGAAGCTGCAAGAACGAAGCAGGGAAAAACGGTTTCCTCTTTGTTCAGGACGTTAGAGCGTGAGAACAAAGAATGGATACCGTCGCGTTCCTTCGCTTCACTCACACAGAACCGACAACGCCTCTCTCACAGCTGCTCTGTGCAATGAATTGTAGTTGCACTCAGGTGTCCACTCAAGGTGGAGGCGTTCAGTCAGTTTACAGCATTTGTATAAACACACTTGAGGTATAAGGCTGTTGTCAGTGCGCGTTTATGCGATATTGCAATTAGGCAGACACTGGCTGCTCCCCATACCGGGAGTGTTTAACCCTCACCGACCTCATTGTACTACTTTGATTGACAGCCGCGGACGAAAAGAGAGTGGGATGATTTCACTCTTTCCAACGAGGCTTGTGGAAGGAGAGGTAAACTGAACCCATGTGTGCGCACTCTGGTGTTGTGTGTGGTGTGTGTGAGTGTAGTGTGTGTGTGTGATGTGTGTGAGTGGTGTCATGTTACTGTACTACAGTAAAGGGTGGTGAGCAGAGTGTGACCTTGTCCTGTCCCGTTAAAGAGATGAGAGAGAGAGAGGAATAGAGCTATAGGAGAGAGAGAGAGACTAGAGAGAGAGAGAGAGATATAGAGAGTAATAGGAAGAGAGTAGCGTAGATGAGAGAGAAGCTAGATAGAGAGAGAGAGATGAGAGAGAGAGAGAGGAGCTAGAGAGAGAGAGAGAGCTAGAGAGAGAGAGAGAGATGTAAGGAGAGACGAGGATAGAGAGTGAGAGGAGCTAGATGAGAGAGAGAGACGAGAGGAGATAGGAGAGAGAGAGAGAGACAGGAGAGACGAGAGAGAGAGAGATGAGAGATAGCTAGATGGAGGAGAGAGAGAGAGAGAGAGATGAGAGAGAGCTAGAGAGAGAGAGATATGAGAGGAGAGATAGATTAGAGTGAGCTAGAGCGAGAAGAGATATAGAAGATGAGATAGAGACTAACAATAGAGAGAGAAGAGATGTATATCTATATCTTAATCTATCTATATCTAGATATATAATTTCTATCTGATCATATATGCTATGCATCAATAACTATATATATCTAGATATGCTCTTTAATGATATATGTATATGAGAATCTGAGAGAGTGGAGAGGAGATTATATAGAGAGCTAGAAGAATATATATGATCAAGAGAGAGTGAGGAGAGGATAGAGAGAGAGAGAGAGAGAGAGTGACTCAGGTGAGAGAGACGAGCTAGAGAGAGACGAGCTAGAGAGAAGAGACTAGAGGAAGAGAGAGAGAGCTAGAGAGAAGGAGATCGAGAGAGTAGAGTGAGAGACAGAGACAGATAGAGAGAGAGAGAGAGATAATGACAAGACTGAAGGAGAAGAGAGAGAGAGAGAAAGAGAGAGAGTTACGAGTACTAGAGAGAAGACAGAGAGCAGGAGAGATAGAAGATAGAGAGAGAGAGTAGAAGAGAGAGAGAGAGAGAGAGAGAGGACTAGAGAGAAGAGAGAGCAGAGAGAAGGAGAGAGAGAGAGAAGAGAACGAGGAGAGAGAGAGGAGAGAGAGAACGACAGACGAAGAGAGAGAGAGAGGATAGAGAGAGAGGACAGAGACAGAAGAGAGAGAGAGAGATGAGAGACGAGAGAGCAAGAGAGAGACAAGACAGAGAGAGAGAGGATGAGATAGAGAGAGGAGGAGAGGAGAGAGTTAGAGTAGAGAGAGAGAGCTAGAGAGAGAGACAGAAGAGAGAGAGAGGTAGAGATGAGCTAGAGAGAGAGAGAGAAGCTCTAGAGGAGAGAGAGAGAGATGCTAGAGAGTGAGAGAGAGACTAGAGAGAGAGAGAGAGAAGAAGAGAGAGAGAGATGAAGAGCTTTAGAGAGAGAGAGAGGAGCTACGAGAGAAGGAGAGAGAGAGCTAAGAGAGGGAGAGAGAGAGAGGGAGATCTGGGATGTCTGTGAATAAGATCTGTACTTTACTCATGGAAACACCTGGCAAAGGGAATAGAACACATGGTTCTAACAGTAATGAGCTCCTGCCATACTCCACTGAAGAATTAAAAGTGCTAAATTCTCCGTATGTGAATGAATGGAAGGGTACACACAGGATGAACATCATGGAAGCAAAGACGTCTGTAAAAGTGAGTATGCCAAGTTAATCAACACTCAATGATTACAAGGACTAAGAACAACAGCAGGGAGTCAGAGATGCACTGTCACAGGAGGTCTCCTCTCTTCTGGTGCAGTTGAAATCGATGCACGTCACAACTTCCGCTTCCTGGGCAATGATTGGCGACGGATAACGCAGGTAATCGAGCCGTGAATCTCTTAAAAGGTTGTTTCTTTTCCATTAAGTAAATTGGCCTTGTTCTGCTACACAAGCTGCAGCACTTACAGTCATGGCCTGTGACATTTATTTGAAATAATCTCATCCCTACCCTCAGCTGGAAAAGAAATAAACGTATTTTACAGTCTGAGGATGGAGGAGGAGTTCTGAGAAGAGATGGGGGCAGGACGCAAGGGAATTGGCTGGGACGGAGGGAGGGAAGGATGGATGGAGGACGGGTCGCGGCGGGGGGTCCTGAATCACTCTGGATGTGTGTGAAATCACCCTGACAGTTCGACCGCCCAGGCAAACAAGCACGAGGGAGGGAGAGATGATGAACAGGACGGCTCATGGCATATTGACCGCGTAGCGATACTCGGATACACACATCACACACACACACACTCACACTCCACACATACACACACCACACCACACACACACTTCACCGAGTCTGAAAAATAATCAGCCGCTGATTGGGGTTAGGAAGGAGACGGAAAGAGACACGAGGGACGAGATGACGCGACTGCAGCGCTGATGAGGCGTGGTTGGTTAATGAGTTATTGTGCAGCTATGGCGCGGGTCAGGGGGTCAGCAGCTGAGCGACAAGGACTCCCCTGCGGGTGGGCGACTCGGCCAAAACAATTAGCTCCTTTAAAGCAGAACGCGTCCGCACTCACCACACACACAACACACACAACACACAACCACACACACATCACACAATCACAGTCCTCAGTGGGCATCGGAGGCAAGTGATTCAGCCTCAGCTCTCTCTGTCTAGATCTGACAGGGAGGGGGGGGGGCATACAGTGAGTAGAGCACTCATTCCAGAAGTAGAGCCCGAGTATTGAATCAATACCATTTTTAAGCGGTCATTAGTTCCTCAGTAGAGTCAAGCATCAACGCTGTGTGGTTATCAGAAGAGCGCACTTTCTTCTTTATTCCTGTTCTTCTGATCTAATCCTTGTTTACGTTAAGATACAATTCAACTCAATCCCAACCAGTCCTCAAAACTGAGGTATCTGCTTCATACCAGGATCCATAGAGTGTCTTGTGAGAAGTGGACCCCAGTCCACAGCGACGTCACCATTGAGTCAGCGGGCAAGGAGCACGTTTTTGTGAAGTCCTGAGTTCGGCATTTTCGGCACCTATTACCTATTCAGGGGAGCACTTCTGTGCAACCCTGAGAACAGAGCAACCAGTCCGAGACGTTACTGAGCTGGAGGTTTTCTCAGGACCTTCCAAGCAGCATCTGATGATGACCAATGTCTCCCCCAGACACCGTTCTGCTGCTCTCAGAAAACTACTGGAATCTGTGGTGTGAAACATTACCGAGTCAAGACGGGACTGCACTGCAGATGTAAAAGCAATCTTAGTTTTTACCCTCACCTCGTCCCCCCCCCCCCTCATAACACCTCTTTCATATCATCATCCTCCCATCCACCCCCTCCCTTATTTGCCTTCTCCTCCCTCCTCCTGTTCACTCCCTTCATCACATCTTTCTCCCCAGATGCAGCACTGTGGATGTGACTAATACTAGCGACCCCCCCCCACACACACACACACACACACACACACACACACACACACACACACACACACACACACACACACACACACACACACAGACACACACAAACAGATCTAATGACACTTCATTAGCGGCGTCTTTTTCCCACTGAGGGGCTGTGGTAAGATGATTATAAGAGATGGACAGAGAAAGAGACAGAGGGAGAAGCTGAGGTGGCAGGCATTGTGTGTGTGTGTGTGTGTGTGTGTGTGTGTGTGTGTGTGTGTGTGTGTGTGTGTGTGTGTGTGTGAAAGAGACAGGGAGACAAAGATTGGGAATTGATATTGAAATGGAAGAAAAAGAAAATCATTCGGCGACTTTACAACTGTCTCAACACATGAACGTCATTCTGTTTGTGCTGCTTGTTTAAATATCTTTATGTCTTTATGTCTTCATGTCTTTATGTCTTCTCCAGAGACAATGTCCAGGTTACTCTGGATAAACCAAAGACGTCTCTGTGGACAGTTTCCAAGTCTCCAAAGAGAAACAGTGGACGGTGAGGTCTGTGCGTCGTCCTGAGGGACCTGGACAGTTTCAGGAAGTCGTGTCATCGTTGAGTGTTTCCAAATAGGATCCTTAAGTGCTTTGGGCATGAAAAGAACTAGGTGAGGTGTGTTCCACTTCTACAGCGCTCAGCGCTAAGTTTGCTGTGCGTTTGTTGGTCGTGCTAATTTCTCCTCACACTCCATTAGTTAGCTACACATGATGGCACACACAAATACTGATGTTTCTCAATGAATGACGCTCAATTTATATAACGACACATCCAGGAACAGAGGCTGTCTGAGGTCTGAGAGTGAGAGCGACTGCTGTGTGCAGCTCTGGGTCTCGGTTCAGCTGCTTCTGTTTGAGTTGTGGGTAGAACATCTCTCCAGTCCAACATGTAGACCTGCACTCTCTCCCCTCTTATGTACACAAGTTAAAGATTTCCTCTTCCTGATTGTGGGGTTGGGTTTGTTCAGGGCACAGACCGTATATAAGAAGTGGACCTAGTCGTTGTGACGTCGCCCGTTGGTTTGTGGACTGATCTTTTGAGGGCTCGAGATCGGCGTTTTGGCCGTCGCCATCTTGGATTGCGGCCGTCGTCATGTTGGCTTTTTGCAACCGATGAACGGATATCTGGACTGCGGAGGAGCGACGTAGAGACGCCGTACGTCTCTGGTAGAGACCTGTCAATCACAGTAAGCCCCGCCCCTAAAGCATCCTCTGCTTTATGGTCTGTTTGACTCTAAATGGACCATCATGTACTAAATGAACATCATGCTGTATTGAAGAAGACTTGAAACTAGAGATTGAGACCATAAACTCATGTTTACAATGTTTACTGAGGTAATAAATCAAGAGAGAAGTAGAGTCATTTTCTCATAGACTTCTATACAACCAGAGGAGTCGCCCCCTGGTGGACACTAGAGAGAACACAACATCTGGGTTTCAACCGGTCTGCTCGTTTCAAAAACTCCCAAACAACACTCCTCCAGTAATAAGACATTTAGGATCGACGGGCAACTGAGCGAAAACCAACGGCGCTTAAGTCCGGTCTCTTCTCACTCATGAACACGTCTGCACAGACATCCTCTTCCTCTCACACTCTCAGCTCAAATAACCGTTCCCACCAGAGCCCGGAGGGGCATCCATTTCTCCGCGTTGCCATGGCAATCCAACGAGGAGGGGGTGTTTAGTTTGACTGGTGCAGTCACCTTGATGAATTACCCTCTTATTGCTGCCCGTCTCCCAGGGAATACTGTACACACACACACACACACACCAGTAGCGCTCTCTCCCCCAGTGGCTAGCTGTCCAGCTGACACACACACTCAGATCACTTTACATGCTAATTGGGCGACGAGCCCTTTAACAAATAGCTATTTAATGAGTTACTGCAGGGCAGAGGCTGTCTGAGTCGACAGCGTGGTGGACTGGAGGAGGAAACAATCCAGAGGTCACACTGAACGGCACGGAGTGACCCGGTCAGTGGTCCTTCTCTGGTCTCACACACACACACACACACACACACACACACACTAAACTGTCTCTGTCCCAACCCGACGGAGTTAAATGGAATTCCAATGGTGCTGGTCGAAGCATTGGAAAACTGTTCCAGAAGTAGCGTCTCTGTAGCTGTGGATGGTTCACAGAGTGAGTTGACATCGGGAGTGTTTAGTCCGTCGATCATCCAGAGGACCAGAGACACTGTTTCAGTAAAGACACGCAGCTGTTCGGTGCTTAAAAAGAGGTTGTTTTTTTCTCCATGTTTGGGAAAACAACATTGTATTCAGCTCCAGTGTTTTGGACCAACATAGCTAATTACACGTGTGGTCCGTTGATTACGCCGGATCGATACGACATATTTCTTTCACTGTGGTCACTGCGTCAGTTCATCTGTCCACGCTGCCTTAAATGTTTCTTCCTGTTTTTTAGGGATAAAATGACAAATTGCCTTACCAGACGACGCCAGATCCCACACCTGTCGTACCGGACCAGTAACGATGTGGCTCCTGGCATGAAATGTCACGACATGAACTACATCTTTCCGCTCTACTGAATGAAACTGTACCAATAAAACGTGCGTCAGCGGGTGACACAATAAAGGATCTTTTAACTGCAACGACTTTGTTCGGGAAGAAACCATCTCAGGGATGTAGGATAAAAAAGACAAACGAGCAAGCGGGTCTGCAGGCTCACAGGTTTTTTTTCCAGGCCATTCGTCTTTGACCGGGGGGGCCCGAGGCCCCGTCCCCGATCATAAAGCTATCAGCCTCAGAGGGGAACACATCCTCCACGCTACACTAAACCAGAGAGGAGGAAGGATAATGTGTCTCTGCCGGGCACCCCTGACAATCATCAATTATTCACACACACACACACACACACACACACACACACACACACACACTCTAGAACCTGAAATAAACACACACTCACTCACAATGTACAAACACATACATGTTCAGCCTGCACTGAGAGCCCCATACAGTACATACAGGGAGGGATGAAGTGTTTCCTTTTATGTATATAAATATATATATATATATATATATATACATATATATATATATATATACACACATACATACATACATACATGTATACATATACACAAACACACAACGATGCAATGTTCATTAGGTTTTTTTTAAATAAAAGATTAGAGTTTCTAAAGGAACAATCTCTAGAACAAGATTTGAAGATATTGGGGACATGACTTGCATTTCTTTGGGAGCATCTTCCTTTCTTTTGTCGATAATTGTGAAACGGGTCGAAGCAGTTCGGCTCCAGTAGAGGTTACGCAGCAGAATCAAACAGCGAGTTGCAGCTACGTTACACTTTTGGGAGGATAAGTATGACCGTAACTTTGGCTTGTTCGCGCGGCTATAGGCGCTCACATTGGGTTGTTGACTGACGTTTTCGAAACCTTGAGTTCAGCGATTTGGATCGAGGCCGTCGCCATCTTGGTTTTCTGCAACCAGTACACGGATATCTGGACTAAGGAGGAGCGACGTAGAGACGCCATATTCGGCTCTGGTAGCGACCTGTCAATCACAGTAAGCCCCGCCCCTAAAGCATCCCCTGCTTTATGGTCTGTTTGACTCTAAATGGACCATAATGTACTAAATGAACATCATGCTGTATTGAAGAAGACTTGAAACTAGAGATTGAGACCATAAACTCATGTTTACAATGTTTACTGAGGGAATAAATCAAGAGAGAAGTAGAGTCATTTTCTATAGACTTCTATAGAACCAGAGGACACAAATCAACCATGTGAGTTTTGTCAGTGGTGGTTTGTTTCCCCCTTCAGTGATTTGACTGTCTCAACCATATGTACAAACGTTATGTTGTAGAGTGAGTCTGTCTTACAGAGGTGCAACATACACAAATACAATGAGAACATCAGGGCTTCTATCAGGGCGGTTAGTCGACGAATCGGTCGTTTTGGTTTCAGTCAACTAAGATTTCTTCAGTCAATTAGTAGGTTTTATTATGCTTTTCAAAGGCTGAGTGACATATTTCAAACACAAGATTTAAAGTGGAGGAACTCAGGTTTACAGATCTATTGACTAAATCGACTAATTGTTTAGTCAACTGAGAATTTCTTGGGTGGAGGACAGCCCAAGAGACTATCGTGAAGCTCTAGTGTATGAGCTGCACAAGATACAGAGATGAGTTGAACAAGAAAAGAGCAGGGGGAGAGAAGAAGACGATATGCTTGGAATTTGTCTCTCATAGGCGATGAGGAATTTAAACACTGAATGATATTTGTGAATCGTGAAAAGATGGAAAAAAATGAACCTTGTGCTGGCAACAGGGAACAATTGCAGGAAAGAGCAATGATGCCGCAGACCAGCACTCTGAATCCTGTGAGTCAAGTGGAGAGTCAAAGTGTGTGTGTGTGTGTGTGTGTGTGTGTGTGTGTGTGTGTGTGTGTGTGTGTGTGTGTGTGTGTGTGTGTGTGTGTGTGTGTGTGTGAGATAGGAAGTTAAACAGACTACCGGTAAAGAGAGCTGGAAGCAGCATGAAGAGAAGAGGCACTGCAACAAACCAGGAATGGCACATAAAGCATGCAAACACACACACACACACACACACACACACAAACACACAAACACACACAAGGATGCTGTGAGATGAGCTGCACACAGGAGGAGTCGGATGATTAACCCCGCTCCTTTCTCTTCCTGTTTTACACACAAGTTTAACATAAATCCATCAAATACGTGCACGTTTTAAGATACTTGTGAGGACCATCACAAACTAAAACCTGGTCTTGACCATAAACCCGGATTTAAAATTGCTCCTTCAAGTGAGGAGCAGCAACATGCCGTCACGTTGAAGGATTCCCCTCATCTATCCATCCGTGATCGCCTGGTCCTCAGAAGTATAGAATAACATGAACACACACACACACACGTGGTTGGTGCATGACTACTCACAGCCTCTCAGTCCCTCTGGGGATGTTCCTGGGTACGGAGTGGATCCCCAGGCCATGGCAGTCCACCGTGTTCCCCAGGCAGCTGCAGGGAGTGGGGCACGCCTCCACACCTCCCCGTCCTGCCACCAGCACCAGGACTCCCCACGCCAGCATCATCCGCAGCCCAGACGGATGAGCCCTGCCTGGGGCCGCCGCCGCCGCCGTCCTCCAGCCTCCTGACCCAGCTTCATCACCGCTTCTCCCAGCAGGCATCCTGCTCTCCTGCGGCACTCCGCCACACTGCAGAAACCAGCCGACAGATCCTCTCCCCTCCTTCACCATCCTTCTCCAGGGAAGACTGACCGCCACCAGCACCAGCAGGACAACACCTCCAAAAGTGGACGAAAAATGCTTAAAGTCCAACGAGTAAAATGCGTGAAAGAGGCTGAGACAGACGGCAGCACAGCCAGGTGAAGTTCAGCTGCAACTTGATGTCAAGGAAAAAAGACAAGTATATCCTCCTCTTCTTCTTCTTCTTCCTCTTCCTCTTGTTGTCCCTGGCTTTAGAGCTCCCTCCAATTGGCTTCTCTTCTTCTACTCTCCTGTGTGTTCTCTCTCTCTCTCTCTCTCTCTCTCGTGCAGCCGTACAGTGTGTTTGCCTCTCCCCTCCACTTTTCATTGAGTCATTGTGCACTGAACAGTGAGCCACTAGGAAAAAAATAGAAAGAAAGGGGGGGACTCCCTCACTCCCTCTATCTCACACACACACTGAGCAATCATCCATCAAAAGCTTTTACAAATAACAGCACCGAGACTCCTCCCACGCCCCCCCCCCCCTCCGCCTCCAGTCTCACACACACACACACACACACACACACACACACACACACACACACACACACACACACACACACACACACACACACACACACACACACACAGCAGCACCCGGAGTGAACTCACATCTATTCAGTGACAGCAGTAGCGGGAGCCGCCACCTCCAGTGACGGCAGCCTTTTTTTCTCTCTCTCTCTCTCTCCCCCTCTTTCCATCTCTCTCTCTCTCTCTCTCTCTCTCTCTCTCTCTCTCTCTCTCCCCCTCTTTCCATCTCTCTCTCTCTCGCCCACACGCGCTCTCCTCCCTTGGGCAAGAAAAGAGCCCAAGGCTGCATGGACACAACGAGGAGAGAGGGAGGAAGGAGAGGAAGAGAGGGAAGAATGGAGGGAGGAGAGGAAATCGTGATCACACTAAAGCATCCGACCAGGAAGCTCCAGCGAAAACTGTGAGGACAGAAAAAGGAGAAACAGTTTGAAGAAAGACAATATTACATGTGGAATTAAGAGAAACAGAGAGGGGGGGGGGGGGGGGGGGGCGAAACGTGATCAGATTCGGCTCAGTGCCAAGACACCACACCGGGCTGCAGGAACCTGGGTTGGGGGGGGGGTTCTTGTGAGATTGGCATAACTGGAATGCCATAAGCTGCCACACAGCTTACTCAGAGGTCTATTATGAATTCACTGGCAAGGCTCTGACATTCAAATGGAGCTTAATCTCCAGAAACGCTGCTTCGGCTTTTTGCCATTTTACCGAGAAGAAGAGAAACAACCGGTGAAGACAGAAAGACACATCTCTTAGAGAGGTTACTGCCTTTTTATGGATACAAACTAATATATCAGTGTAACAAATAAAAAGCATCATTGATTAATGCCCCCCCCACCCCCACCATAACCAGAGGATAGTGAAAACTGACACGCTCCCAGAGCTCAAAGTGATATTTGTTAATTCTGTTTAACCAATTACAACATTTACATCAATAGTTATATTTGAGAAGCTTAAACCTGATAATGTGTTTGCTTTATAAAAGACGTTCTATCGAGTAATAACCTCGGATCTATAAACAGTATGACTGATGAATGTAATCAGGATCACGAGGCGTTCAGGTTCTCCTGTAAGAAGCTCAAATGAATACATTGTTTATTTGAGCCGTGTTTTTTTAGTCATACTCAGCATGACATCATCGCTGCTCTGGAAGAGAAGCCGCGAGGTCACGCGGAGAATAATGACGTTTCCCCAGAATAACGGGCTTCATTGAGCTTCGCTTGCAGTGTGACGATCCACAACTGGAGGGCACAGTTTACCCGCCTTCTTTAATTTACCGCCATACATGAGTGATTATTGCTCGTGGCCTCACTTGGGTTTTTTTTTGTCTCCTCCCCCACGCGACGGGTTCATTTAACCAGGCGCTCTCCAGAGGTGATGGAAAACAAATTGGCCACAGGCGGAGGACCTCCCGGCCGCAGCTGAACCGAATGAGTCATTCGGGCGATAATCTGCAACAAAGGGTGGGCCGAGATGTTGACATGTCCGTAGGGGTGGGCCCCCTGATATCTGGGGGCCATAATAGCCTTCTGGGGGGGAGCTGTGGGCGGGGCCTTCTCCTCCAGACGCGTCTCAATTGATTTGTGGATCGACGGAGCAGATGCTTTCGTCTGAAACGCGTCGATTCACAAAACCTTCAGAGGAAGTCCGTGAATTTAATGTCATCTGGTACATAAAAAAAATAAAGAAAAACTTAAAATATAAACGTATTATCTCACTGACAAGAGAAGACTTTTCTATTGACAAATAATCAAATCCCATGAATAGATTATTTGGTTGATTTGATCAATTACGTCAGAGTAGATGGGCGTGAAGTGATCTTCAGGTGAGATTTTTAAGACAAGTTCAGCACACGAAGCATTATTCACATCAGCAAGTGTTTGGAGTAGAAGATGAGAGAAGATATGAAGTAAAGCGCTTCATGCTGCACTTTTAAGGTAAAATCATTGCCTCATCGTTTCATGTTGTCGAATGTGAGAAGTTGCTGCTTTTGTCATGAGATGTAAAGTGAATCTCTCTGGGTTTTGAACTCTTGGTCGGACAAAAACAAAACTATTTGAAGACGTCACCTTGAGCTGTGGGGAATCACGATGAGCGCGTTGTTCTATTTTATGACATTTAATACACCAAATGATTAATAAAGACAATAATCGACACAGAGCGTTTGAGTGTTTTTAGCAAAAAACTAACTCAACTCAAATGAAGAGTCGGTCATGTCGGGTTCAGATCAAGCCGCCTGAACCACCAGCTCCTGGGACACCTCGCTGCCTGACCTCTGACCTTCCTGGAGGGGTGGGGGGGGGTATGAGAAAGAGTTTCTCAATAATATATCAGTAAAATAAGATATTACTATCATTATAATCATGATAAAATAAGGAGAAGTTGTCAAGATGGGCAACAGAGTAAAAGCAAACGGCACCCTAACGTCAGAACACCAGCAGCGTGTTGTTCGGAGCTCCCTCTAGTGGCGAACACGAGCACTGCAGTGACAGTACTTCCTCATGCTGATGACACAGTTTTGTGTAAACACTGGAAAGATTAATACAATCAGTTGAATGAATAATACAAACAGGAAACATTAAAAAAAAGGTTTAATCCAAAGCAGGGGGTTCGCTAAGGAATCAATGTGCTGTACAAGGGGAACTTATTTTACACTAAAATACAATAAAAAACAAAAACAAAGGTTACAGATTAAACACTCAGATGAGGTCATCATGACACTGGAAGAATAGTGCTTTTTTTTCCTCCATCACCTTTAACCAAATAAAACTTCAGTGTGTTTCTCCACGTCTCACTAATGATGAAACAAGATGAAACCAACATTTAGGTCGAGTTGGACTTAAACTCCACCTCTGCTGTTGGCCCAGTGAACAGAAGAAGTCCTCAGTGACGGAGATCAGTAACTAAATGTTTCACATTTATGTAAAAGAGAAAAAGACACACAGACAACAAACATCTTCACATCACACAGAATGTAACGGCTCTCTGCTGAGGAACAAAAGTAAACAAAATAATAAACCAGAAATAATCAAAGTACCTTAAGTCTCGCTCATGAATCCATCCACACAAAAAAAAGAAGATATTGTTGTTTCCCAAACAGCAATAAATACAACAGAACGAGCTCGCCTTCAAAAACAGGTTTGTTCAGTCTGTTGAGAACTGAAGAGGACGAGGAGACGTCAGGAGAAGAGGACGAGGAGAAGAGGACGAGGAGACGTCAGGGGAAGAGGACGAGGAGACGTCATGAGAAGAGGACGAGGAGAAGAGGACGAGGAGACATCAGGAGAAGAGGACGAGGAGACGTCATGAGAAGAGGACGAGGAGAAGTCAGGAGAAGAGGACGAGGAGAAGAGGACGAGGAGAAGTCAGGAGAAGAGGACGAGGAGACGTCAGGAGAAGAGGACGAGGAGACGTCAGGAGACGAGGACGAGGAGACGTCAGGAGAAGAGGACGAGGAGACGAGGACGAGGAGACGTCATGAGAAGAGGACGAGGAGAAGAGGACGAGGAGAAGTCAGGAGAAGAGGACGAGGAGAAGAGGACGAGGAGAAGTCAGGAGAAGAGGACGAGGAGAAGAGGACGAGGAGAAGTCAGGAGAAGAGGACGAGGAGACGTCAGGAGAAGAGGACGAGGAGACGTCAGGAGAAGAGGAAAAGGAGACGAGCAGAGATTCAGTGTCAAAAGGCTGCTGAGATGAATTCAGTAATAAAGATTTAGAAATGAAATAAAGGTCCATATGTAGAGTAGACCAGAGAACAAAGAACATGATGTTCTGTAAAAACAAAAGGAGGTAAGGTGTTCCACGTCCATCTGCACCCGACATGTCAGTCACGTTCAATCACTTTCAACAAACCATCGATACGACGTCCACCACACTCTCCAAAGACCGTCCGCACCAGTACCAGATCCCTCCCACCGTGGTACCGGTGCACCCGTCCGCACCAGTACCAGATCCCTCCCACCGTGGTACCGGTGCATCCGTCCGCACCAGTACCAGATCCCTCCCACCGTGGTACCGGTGCATCCGTCCGCACCAGTACCAGATCCCTCACACCGTGGTACCGGTGCACCCGTCCGCACCAGTACCAGATCCCTCACACCGTGGTACCGGTGCACCCGTCCGCACCAGTACCAGATCCCTCACACCGTGGTACCGGTGCATCCGTCCGCACCAGTACCAGATCCCTCACACCGTGGTACCGGTGCACCCGTCCGCACCAGTACCAGATCCCTCCCACCGTGGTACCGGTGCAGCCGTCCGCACCACACAACAAACTGAGCAGAAGTCAGTTCAGTCAAACCATGGAGAGTAGAGCTGAAGGAACGGAGAACTGTGCATTCAAAATCACACCGTCACAAATATTTAGTTACATTTTCAGTGTTTGAACTATTTTTTCACTGACAAACTTTTTAAGAAATGCCAATCAAATCGATTTTGTAATTCTATTTAATCACGTTCACGTTATGGTCTCCTCACTAGACCTCTCTGCTGACCCTCTGTGTCATCATGAATACCTGGAGCAGGTTCCATCATAACGCTGCCTGACGTTAAGTTCCTTTCCTGCTTTACTCAGACTGGTGTTTTACCATCAGTCTTCTTAACGCGGTCCGCCTCAGATACCAGACCACGTGTTGAGAAGACCAGAACAGACTTCTGCTCATTTCACAAAAACACAACTTTCATTTAAACCATCGGCACCACAAAGCTTCCCTCCACTTGACCCTTCCATCACCCGGCTGAAGAGAACATAAAAGGAATAAAATGTTTAAAAAAGTCCTGTGAGACATTCTGGTGATGCAACATTTCATATCAGACAGACTCATAATGAATGTTTCACGATGAAGCGTTCTCACTGATTCTGTGATCAGCGGCTCAACGAGGAGAAACCAAAGAGTTACACAAACAAAAAGCAACATCACAGTTTACAAATACAGAAGAATACCACAAGTGTCCACCATGTATCCACCGTTCCTCTACAGCAGACGGTTAAAGTCAAACTGTTTAAGTTCTTCACGTCGCGGCTCAGACTCCACATTACCTCAGAACGCTGCAGCGTGAACAGTGAAGACGTGCGCTCGTCCCGGATGGTTTTGTTATTAAAAACGACTTTTCATCGACTTAAAACCCAAAAAGATTCCGATTCAATTTCAAAACTCTAAAAGCAGAAAGATTCCAAAGTTCCATAGAGATCAGAAGTCATGTGGTTAAAAAATAAATAAATAAAGTTATTAAAGAGAGAAATTTGTATTCTGGTCGCACTCTGCTAAAATATTAATGAACGGCAGTGAAAGAGAATTCTTCTGGAAGTAAAACCAGATTCAGCTCATTAGATATATATCGAGGTCAGAACTGTTTGGTATTAACCGGAGTGGGTTTCTTTTTATCCCTGGAGGATTTATTCAACAGTGGGCAGCAGTTTGTAAAGTAGTGGTGAGTTCGTCCTCTCAACAGACGTACTACGATGAATAATGATGATTAATACTGCCCGAACAAGTCCTGTCCGAGGCGAGGAGGAGGAGGAGGGTTTCATTACAGTGAGATCTCCTGAGCAGGAGAGAAACACATCCTGGTCACAGAGGGGGAGTCCTGCTGAGAGAGAGAGAGAGAGAGGGGGGGGGGGGGGGGGGAGTGAATTCACATAACTAAGGCGTAAGATCAGCGGTTACGTTTGCAGGCCTCCAGATGCATGAAGAGTATTTGGGGATTGTTGGCGTCATACCTTGGAGACCTTTGAAGTTTTGTCCTTCTTGAAAGTAAAGTCGGAGTTTTTTACCACCAGCCCTGCTTTCCCCAACACAAGAGCGTTTAAAGGGCCGTTCACCTGCGCGCGCACACACAGACACAGACACACACACACACACACACACACACACACACACACACACAAAACAGAGATTTCGCTCATTTTGTGTCGGATGGAAGAAAAGAATAAACTTTCATTCAAACACAATCAGAGCTCAACCCTTACTGTCGAGCCCTGCACAATCTCAGAGCCGGGAGAGCAGACACAATACAAAGCTAACTAAAGAGAGAAAGCACAATAAAACACGAGGAGCATTCGGTATTGTGCACTTACTTGCAGGGCGACGTTCTCTTTTCCAGACTTTCTTCCCGTTTTGGTGACGATGTCAGGGGAGACGTGTCGGACCCGCCTCTCTCCCGTCAGCTGCTCACCACGAGCTCTGCGCTGTTAGCGGAGCAGCAGGTGGGAAAAGTTATCAACGGGTTCGTCGTGTTTTAAGTTTAAGTGACAAGTCAAACATGTTCCCAGTGAAATCCTTCAACGAACAATGAATCACAGACGGAGCGTGTTGAGGGGCTCAGTGTCCAGGACAGATGTGCTGCTATAAAGTACACAGCTGGTGGTTTGCGGGTCGGGTCGGCTGATTAACGCATATTGTTTGTGGATTCGGCTCACAACAGGTCGGGCAGACGTGGATATTAAGAAGGCCTGACCCACGCATCACTTCTTGAAAGGCTTTGACTGTGAACATATCAAAATTGGCATATTTCAATATGCCTGGTGGATTAAATAGTCGAATCGTTTTGTTGATGGTATGACTGCATCTCCTCGGATGATGGACAGAGTCGACGGCTCGTTGTATTTAGATAAATACGGGCCGGTCAGCTTTGCGTCTTTTACGTATAAAATAAACCGGTAAAAATCATCCGATATGCTGCAAAGAGCCTTTTATGTGTATTTATCAACAATAATAACTGTAACTTTAGTGGTCACTTCCATCCTCAAATACTTGATGAGTGGACTTTGACTTCCATGTTCTTAAAGTTACTGCCAGTGAAGCGTGGAATACATCAGGGTCAGTTCTACTTATTGTTCTACTGCGACTTCCCCCGGTTGTTCAGTACCTTGATGAGGCCGCCAAAGGAGCGGGAACGCGGATGTTTCTTGCCGGGCGCTGGAGGCTCCTGCTGGTGCTCGTTAGTAGGCGTCCCCGAGGTCGTCTGCTTGACTAACTGCACATTGGACACAAGAGAACGACGCTTACATTTGATGAAGAAGACATTGAACGCCGAAACTCTGACGCAAACCGACTTCGTGGAAGTTGAACAGCATTTAAGTTTCTCTCAGATAAATAAAAGGCGAACCTGTCGGACGAGCTTCTTCTTCTTGGCGGAGTCCGGCATGTTGTGGTGGACGTGTCTGAAGAGGTCCTTCAGAGCCTCTTCTGTGTATTGCTGGGCCGGTGATTGGTACTGCTCCTGAGAGCCGGGGCCCCGAACAGCCGTCCTCTTCAGGGGCAACGCGGCCCGCTGAGCGGGGGAGCTGCTCACCGTCAGCAGCTCCAGATCGTCCTGAGAGAGGAGGCGGCAAGTCACATTGGTGGTTTTTAGCCATTTTTAACTGCGGTTTCTCTAATTGTTTCAACATGTTTTTCTAAATGGTTTTGAGTGAAGCGGGTATTCGCGAGCAGCAGGAAGAGTTCACTCTAATACAGCTTGTAACCAGAGATGAGACCAAATGAGCAAAGAACAGAGGGCACAATAGGTATATACAGTATATTGGGGAAGAGATGCAAGTCATCTGCATAAAGTGATACCATCGGCTAAGGCAGGCATGGGCAAACTACGGCCCGCGGGCTTTTTAATCCGGCCCGTCAAATATTGGTACAAAATTGTCCAAATTATAGTAAAGACTGCATTCATTTTGCCTTTTCAGTTGATCCCACAAGATGGCGCACTCCAGACACAATGGACCTTTGCAGGAGTCTGGTGTATTCTCTCTAGACGACGCCCTCACCCGCGTTCGCTACTTGATTGGTTCTTAGCAGTCGCGGCGTGCTCGTCACACCCCTAATCACCTGACCCGTACCCGGAAGCTCACAGACAACAGCGGCCTTGATTGCCGATCGACCACCAGGTTAATTCAACACGGACAACTGATTACAGGCGTTGCTGACCTTGTTGTCTTTACCAGCTCAGTTCAGTTAAAGTCTGCATTATTACGGAGGAAGCAGCCGTTATTGGAGCAGGGAATAAGAGGAGGGGAAGTGAAGACTAACCTTGGTCTGCAGAGCCTTGGTCCCAGTGAAGTGCACTCTGGCATAATCCCTGAGGTAGACCGGAGCCTGACCGACACACAGACACAAGTCACTCATCCTGTTTCATCCCTTAAACACGTCACATATTGTGTTTCTGTGCTCCACTCTCAAGAGTATTACAGACCGCATCATCAGAAAACAATAAAACTAATTCATTTCTAACTGTTTGGTCTCAATACTCACCCTGAAGAGTTTCTGCGAGTGTTTGATGAGGAAGGCCATGCTGCTGTTCAGGTTCTTCAGATTGTCTTTCAGGTCAGTGGCTGTCATCTGAGAGAAACAACGTCATCACTTAAAGCTGCATTCACAGATGTTTAACCAGTAAAAGGACAGAAAGACAACGTCACTTAAAGGGCTCAGTTCAGCCCAAAATCTAAAATACACATTTTGCTTCTAACCTGTAGTAATATTTATCGATCTAGATTGTTTAGGTGCGAGTTGAAGAGAGTTGAAGATACTGGCTGCAGAGATGCGTTTGCCATGTCTCCAATATAATGTTATAAAGCATTTGTGTTGCAGTATAGTATTTGTACAGTATATTTCCACCAAATTTAACCTTTTCTTTTCAAATCTACACATAGTAGCTTTAAGGATAATGTGTAAGTATACAGAAATGTCCTTTAAGGTGGATGAATATTTATCAGTGGACCAGTGATCCGTACTGATCCCCCTCATGGTTCTTCACTCATGTGAACCAGTGTAACGTTAACCATCACGGTGTTAAATAAAGTTTTACTGACGATGGTTCTTCTCCAATATTCAGTAGAACATGTGTTTCTAGTCTCTGATCTCTGATAATGTTACATTGTAAACAACCAATCAGTGTTTAAAGCAACAGGAGGAGAGCTAGTAACGTTAGCAGCACCGCTAACGGCTAACCGTTTAGAATCGTTGATGGTTTACAGACTTCAGAGCGGTTGAAATGACTTTTGGGACGGATGGATCCGTGTAGACCAGCTGCTACAATCAAAGAACAAAGAGATCTGTATCTGTTGATATGGATCATCAATGATCGGCGGCAAAGAAATGTGATCAGGGATCTAAACGTTAGATTTGCTCCTTTTGTTCTGATCCGATCTGAACCCAGAGTTTTAGGATCCGTTGCACCACAAAGTAAAAAATTGTGCAAAACGGTCTTCACCCATGATGTTTTCATACGTTTAAAGGCCCTGGTCCTCTCACCCTCATCGTGTAGTAATAAAGTACAAATCTTACATGTCTGGGCCATACGACATGCGGCGCAAACATGAGCGCCAGGTTGAAGGCGGACATCTTGTTCTTGTCCTGCTGCCGGGCCGTGTGGTAGAGCAGGTCCAGCAGCAGTTTGAGCAGCGAACGGTTGGCCTGAGGTAGCAGCAGGAAGAGAAGCTGCAGGGCCTCGATTTGACGCTCCTTGTTGGGTATCGCGGTCTTGTTGCCGTGCTCGTCAAACAGAGTCATTTCTGGAGGCGGGACAAGGGTGGAGGAAGTGAAGTCATGAATAGGTTCACTAAAATCACTGCAGAAAAAAAAAAAGGTTGCCTTAAGCAACTGTCCATGACGAACACTTTTGTGCTTCAGAGGTCCTGCTTTTTAAAATACGCAACATGTTTTTGCTAGAATGTCAGGCTAACGTTGCTGCTACTCGAAGCGTTTAACTCAAACATGACATGGGAACACTCGTTTTGTTTGGTCCAGTATTCATACCAGCTATCTTGAGGTGTGCGTGGAAGTGTCTGTGTGTGAGCAGGGGCTCGGGCAGTTCTCCCAGGAAGGTCTTGAGCAGCGTGGCCACGTCGTTGGGGTGGAAGTCTCCAGACTTCAGGTCCACATCGACCCCGCTGTTGAGGAGGTCCTTCAGGGCCTGCTGACGAACACTGTTCCCCGGAACCCGAAACAGACCCTCAACGTGCAGATCTGAGTGCGTAAGAGCAGGTCGGTGTCAGCCGGTAAAAACCTTATTCTAATGACGTGTGTGCTCACTCATTCTAGGCATTCGTGTTCTAGTTTATTATCATTCCAGCTAAAGAAGAAAACATCCCATCCACACTTAGAGTAACACGCTGCAGTGATAACGGACTGATGAGAGACAAAAGGGTCGTTCGTGGTTTAAAAGCAATCATTGGTGTGTTGTTTGTTAAAGTCAACAAAATGTTTCAGAAGATTTGGTTCTTTCTTTAAAACACCAGCAAGCAGTTACTGACGTTGGCTTATTTGTTAATTACTGACTCACTTTTGCTGAGGTACTCAATGAGCTGGTAGATCTGGGCAATGCAGCTCTCCGTCAGTGGGGTTCCGAACACAACACCTTTATCTGTGAGAGCATCGGGAGAGAGGAGTGTTAACATTAAGTTACTGTAATGTCTGCTGTGTTTGCATTACAATAGTCTCATCACAAAGAAAACAGGTTTAAAGCTGATATTACCTCGAAAAAAACAATCTGGTGACACAGTTCACAAAATCAAACAGGCTACACAAATAGCAGGGAGCCACACCTCCTGGTGTGCTTTTGTCTGCTTAAAATCAAATTGAGTACAAAAACAGAGCGGGATATTCACTGCTGGTGGTAATGTCTAGGTGTCACCTAGTTGACCTCTGACCTTTGCGTTTGAGGAAGTTGAAAGAGCGAAAGAAGCCTCCGTTTCCACCCGTCGGGGTCTTCGGGCCTTCCTCGCCAAGGAGCTGTGCAAACTCTGTGCCGGGAAGATCGATGAGGCGAGTGATGTTACTGAGCACCAGCTCCAGGAAAACATCGGGGCTCTCGTGGCGGAGTTTTTCCACAAAGAAGTCCGGGTTGAAGATGACCGGCGGTCGGCCAGCGCAGGAGCCCCCCGGTGATTCCTCGTGATTGATCACCATACTGCACACTGTACCTCTGAGGAGGGGGGGGGGCAGACACAGGAAGACTGTTAACAGAGAGGACATCATACACCTAATCACACAGTAATGGGGAAGAAAACAGAGTCCTAAATGTTGCCAACAGGTGCTCAACAGATGTGTGTGTGCTTCAACGACTAGAAGATCTTTGATCAAATTCCATATTAATTACAATGTGTGTGAACAGAATACATGTCAAAGAGCCCAAGCTGATACAACCCTGATGACTTGTCATTGGCTCTCAGACTTTAGAGAGCTGCTTCTACAGCCACAAAAGACAGAATAATGAAACAACACCTCTGACATTATGAGCTAAACAAAGGCAGGAATCAATGCATATTATTAACATCACGTTCATGCCTGTAACGTACAACAGGTATGAGTGTGACGACACATAGAAGCAGTAGGTTGAGTCCACAGTACTGCATAATTAACCTAATTGTAACTTAGTTAAATTAACTGACGTCACACCAACACACGACCCCCTCAGCTGAGCTAACCGTGCTAACGTTAGCTAATGCACGCAGATAATTCCCCACGTACAAGTGGAAAGACTACTCTAACACTGCGTCAATGTAAATAACACTGGAAACACGTATAAACGTCAGCTTTCGTTCGTTCTTCTTACCTTCTATTGTGTGTGTTGTCGTCCACATCTTTACCCGCAGCCATGTTCCGTTTGAATCCGCCAGGCCCCGCCCATCTCCTTAACCATTGGTCCGTTTGTCGAACGTCGGCGTGGAACGTCGGGTCCGATTATACATGTCCCGCGCTGTGATTGGTCGGTTTGAATTCGGCAGCTTTGTTCGACAGGAAAACAAACACAGACATCAGAATCAGAATCAGCTTTATTGCAACATGGAATATACAAATACACAAGGAAAATATAAAAAACAAGGACATTAAAGACAACAAAGTAGAACAGAGAAACTAAGCATACACATGTCACTACTATGTACAATATAAATATATATCGAAGAATATATATGAACATAAACAACAACGACAATGGACAATGGATTTGGGATATGAATGCAAATGGTGGTAACGGTGCAAACAGAGATAGTAGTGCAGTATGACTGTGTGATTAATTGTTTATCAGAGTGGCAGCAGAAAGAAGCTGTTCCTGTGTCTGGTGGTTTTGGCGTACAGAGCTCTGTAGCGCCCTCCAGAGGGGAGGAGGTGGAACAGGTCGTGTCCAGGGTGTGATGGGTCTGCAGTGATCTTTCCAGCCCGTTTCCTGACTCTGGAGGTGAACAAGTCCAGGATGGAGGGCAGGCTGGAACCAGTGATCCTCTCTGCAGACCTGACAGTCTGCTGTAGTCTGTTTCTGTGGTACAATTACGAAGCAGAGAAGCAGTAACTAAAAGCTACAAAGTTGCAGAGCTACGAAACAAAAACAGGATTAGAATGTACAACTTCATTTCATTTTTAACATATGAAAACTCGGGAATGGCTTCAGATAAACTTGCCTCATGTGTTTGAAATGTGCGATGTAGCTCAAAGGTTTATTATTGTTACATTCTAATTAAGTGATAAGACCTAATTGTTATTATGTCCAGTCTGGTTATGAAGAAACATTTCTATATCTTTCCAAAACACATATGTGAAGGAGCGATGACAAAGCAAATTCACAAGTGCGTCTGGCTCAGCGCAGCAAAAGGTGCATTTAACTAATCTATGTCAACGGATGTGGATCTGACGATGTCACACAGGTCAATGTTATGCAAGATGTTACAGAGAATTATTATGATTATGTCCGAAACATGGAATTGAAAGGGGACAAATACATGCTTTGCGCCAGTTTGTATGATTTAAATTGTGAGGTAATCCCACCAACTTCATCACTAATGATAACAATAAGAAATAAAAGCTTCACGTAAAACAGCTGCTAGTAAACACTTGAATGTGAATGAGTATCTGTGGCTTCTCCCTGTGGCCAGAATAGGTAGTGCAGTTCTGAGGTCACCGGGGTTGTGATGAATTTACTGCCAACAGAGATAACTCTCACTGTACTCTACACATGGCTGCAGTTCAAGACCGTTGTGGTCTCTAGAAGATGACTCCTGCTGACTTTGGCGATCACCTGACTTTTCCTCTAGAACGAGATGGTGACGAGTCATTTCAGCTGCGCAACTGCAGCACAAACAACTGCAAGATTGACTTCTTCATTGCATATGCATATGTATTTAGAGGCCTCAATGTGATAATGCACATTTTAACATGAAGAGGAAGGAAGCCAAGTGTTGTTTTAACAGCTTCCTTCCTCTTTACGTAAAAATGTGCATAACTGTTTAACATAACTGAACCAAACCCAGAAGACACGAGCTGACTTCAAAGACAACATCCTCCTTTTTAAAGTAGAAATGTTTCTGACTTACTGACATGAAGTGTTTCTGATCTACCTGCTGATTTAACAGAGAGGATTAGCTATGAGTTCACCAGCAGCAGCCAGTGGATTTGTTGTCTTCCTTCTCTCTGTACAAGGTACTGTACATCTACATTTATATTGTGAGGCCGTTAGTGCACCTCAGGACAACAGAGGAAGGTGTGTTTTCAGTTAATAAACAGATCTGATGTTATAAAATGTGGTGCAACATTCACTTTTCTTTCTTTAGATTGAAGTCTTTACAGGACGACCAACACAGAGCTGTTTTTAACACCAGCAGCATCTCTGTACACTTGTACCTTAACATCATAAACTGTATAAACTGAAGAATTGTGCTCCATTAAGACAGTAAAGTTGTGTTTATGCGGATGAAAGTAATGACTGTACGCACATTAACAATATCTCTCTGTGGAACTTCCTCCAATCGTTCAGCGTTTCGATGCATTCGACCACATTTAGAGTCTGTTGTTCATTTTGAGTCTCTTTGAGGATGTTTTTTCACCTTTTTGTAGAAGTTCTTATTGTATTTGTGCTCATTTAGATTCTCTTCCTGGTTGGTGTCTCTTTGAGTGACATGTTGTAAGTTAGGGCCAGAGGGGCCCCTGACACGTTGGGCCCCTTCAGTGATGCTCCCATGATCGTAGCTTTGATCTGTGTTACAGATAATTGATTCACTAACAGATGCTGCAAAGTCAGATTTTGGGGTTTTAGAAAAACAAATTACATTTTTGTAAATTTAATTCACATGAAGTTTGTGTTTGTGTCGACTTCTGACTGTCAGTGATCTGTTATCTACGTTTCACACTATTCTCTCACACCTCAGTGTTCTGCATGTCTCTACAGTTTCCATTCACTCTGCAGCAGCTGACCACAGACAGAAAACCACAGAGCAAAGAAGACTCTTTATCTCATGAACTGCACCCTTCTAATATCTAAACTTCTGCTTTTTGATCTAGTTCACTGTGTTTAAGTTGACAGGTTCAATACATTGCTGTTCCTTCCAACTGCAGAGATCATGTGTACATCGTTGACTCTTTCTTTACTTCACTACTAATGAGAGTGTGTCCTCTGATGTTGTTCTGAGTCTGACTGTGGTTCCTGATGTGCTCTGTGTTTCAGTGATACAGAGTCAGGATGACTGGGGAGTGACTTACACTCCTACTGAGGTCTGTGCTGTAAAAGGATCAACAGTGTTCATACACTGCAGCTACACATACCCATCTAGAATAAAGCACGGTGATATCAGGAAAACATTCTGGTTTACTAAAGAGAAAGATGGTGAACCTGTGGATCTGACAACAGACTCTGAGTATTCAGGTCGTGTGTTCTACTCTTGTTATGAGAAGAAGAAGTGCACTCTGATGATCATAAACCTGAGAGAGAGCGACTCAGCTGAGTACAAGTTCAGGTTCACAACAAACAAACCAGGTGATAAATATAGTGGTTCACCTGGAGTCACTTTGTCCGTCAGAGGTAACATTTTAATTCACATGTTAATCATCTCCAAATGTTCAACATCTAGAAAACTAGAATATAAATGTCTTGTGTGAATGTTGACAGTTTAATAAAATAACATTTATGATCCTTCTTCACAGGTCCAGGTCTCCAGGTGCTGGTGAGCAGATATGATTCAACCAGGTTGGAGCTGAAGTGTCTCATCAGTTGTGTTCTGTCTAAAGATCCTTCCTTCTGGTACGAGAATGGACAGGAGAACTGGACATCATCTTCTTCTCATGTTGTCATCTTTGGTTCTTCAGACAGCTATTCCTGTGCTGTAAGAGGATATGAGGATCATCGTTCTCCTTCAGTGTGTAAGTTTACTCCACTGTGTCAGCCTGTGGAGGTTCAACAACATTTCATATGGCGGCACCAGACTGTCACTGTATGTGACTTTAGAGGAACCAACAATATGAAGCACAACATTCCTCAGGAGGCAGAGCTGTGGTCCACTAATCAGAGGGTCGGTGGTTCAATCCCTGGCCCCTCAGTCTACATGTAGAAGTGTCACACACACACTGACACAACAATACAATTATAATCACAGCTGTAAACACACTGAAGTCTTCTCCATCTTAAAGTAGACACAGCTGTTTATTTATGAATTAATGGTGTTATTAAAAGAAACAAAAAGAAAAACTAGAACTAGTAGAAGAAACATCAGAAGAAAAATAACAATCAGATCAACTGTCTGTTGTTTCATTTCTTTTCTTTGTGTTTTATTGGAGTTAATTCAACATTTTTAACTGAGACAGAATGTAAACTGTTAGTCATTCATCATGTTTGTGGTCATACATCTGAAAACATGAGTGCTGCTACAATAACAGAGGCTGGATGAAATAATATGATTTTCATAGAGTCTGTTTAGCTGACTCAGCTGAATTATGTACAGAACATAACTAGAAGTGATCTGCCAGCTGGGTGAAGAAACAATCAATAACTCCCTACAACAGCTAGAAGTGAGAGGACAGACTCAGCTAACGACACAAGCAGCATCTAAAGAGAAGAATGTGTGGAGTTGTTGAACATTACAAATGATTAAAGGCTTCTTATTGTCAGTTTACACCAGCAGGAGTCTCACCTGTGACAGCTCCAGGATCAGCACTCTGGACAGCTGCTGTGATCAATAATAGGGATAGTCTGAAACAAACAAGCTGAAATATTCATTAAAATGGTAAATATTATATGATAACCAGTGGCGGCTGGTCCATAGAGGGCGCTAGGGCGCCGCCCCCCCCCCCCTTGAGCTACAAATAATACAAAATAAAATAAATAATAATAATAATAAACTATACAAATTGACAATATTTGTGTTTTTGAAACATGGAATCACCCAGTAATATGTGTAAAATATGATATCTGCGGTAAATAGATGCTTTTCCTACACGTCCTCTCTGCCTGTCTGCTCTTCCTCTCTGTGTGTGCACGTCTCAGCTGCTGGGGCGCTGGAGAAACTGCCCCAAAGAGGCGGGTCTATGAAGCAGTTTAGCCAATGATGCTTTAATGCTGACTAAAGATATAAATGAGTGACATACAATTTAGCCAATCAGCGTCCTCAAATAGATTCACCTTGGGGCAGATTTAATTCTGCCCCAAGCTGCGCATTCTCGTCAGGACTAGTCTCTACAGGCAAGAGCCAGCGCGAGCACTGCTCCTCCAAGAGGAGAACTGAGAGGAGAAACTACTGAAAGAGCTGATCCCAGATCAGCCTGACCTCACAATCAGACAGCAGACTAGCAGGAAAGAGAAGCAGTACATGAAGCTTATCTACTAGCTGTACACCAGACAGGTTTGGCTCGCTGGATGACGTCATGATAATAACTTATTTATCTTTTTAAAACAACGGGGACAGAATATGACATATATATTATTATATTATACAGAATATTATATGATATATATATTATTATATTATACAGAATATTATATGATATATATATATATATTATTATATTATACAGAATATTATTATATGTTATATATATTATATTATACTGAATTCCCTGTGAGGGTGACTAAAATAAGATGACGTGTTTGTCAAAGTGTTATTTACTGCTTTTTTTCGTGTTGGAATGAATGTTAAATATTTAACTGCAAAGTAGTAATGCGTGTTTGATACCTTCATTTGTTTGCATTAAATCATTCTGGGATGTTTGCTGAAATTGATTGGATGTGGCACAGCCCTACCAAGAACATTTTCCACCAGCCGCCACTGATGATAACATATTATAATCTTTAAGTATGTTTATTCATTTCTCCTCCAGATGCTCCAAAGCTTCCCTCTGTGTCAGTGAGTCCCTCTGCTGAGATAGTGGAGGGCAGTTCAGTGACTCTGACCTGTAGCAGTGATGCTAACCCAGCAGCTAACTACACCTGGTACAAGGAGGATGGAGATTCATACCTTCCTCCTCTCAGTGAAGAACCTCAGCTTGTCTTCAGCTCCATCCAGTCCTCTGACTCTGGACAGTATTACTGTAGAGCTGAGAACCAGCTGGGGAGGAAGAGATCTAAATACATCTATGTTGATGTGAAATGTGAGTAAAATACAGGTAATAAGCAACAGACACAATCAATCTGTCAAATAGTTTGCTCTATTTTAAAGGAGCACTAAACATGAAGTAGAGTTTATGCTTAAAATGTTCAACAACAAACCTACAAACTGGTCTGGCGGGTTTAAAAGAAGTTAGTTTTTGTGAGGCCTGTGGTGTCTAAATAAAGATGCTATTGATCAACTTATAATAATCTATATTCTCCTCCAGATGCTCCAAAGCTTCCCTCTGTGTCAGTGAGTCCCTCTGCTGAGATAGTGGAGGGCAGTTCAGTGACTCTGACCTGTAGCAGTGATGCTAACCCAGCAGCTAACTACTTCTGGTACAAGTGGAATGTAAATCAAGACCCTCCTCCTCTCAGTAGAGAACCTCAGCTTGTCTTCAGCTCCATCCAGTCCTCTGACTCTGGACAGTATTACTGTAGAGCTGAGAACCAGCTGGGGAGGAAGAGATCTGAATACATCTATGTTGATGTGAAATGTGAGTGAAACAGTTTATTAAAGATAACAAACATCTTAAATCTGTCCAGTCTTTGCAGGAGAAGATTCCACTGATCATAACTACTTTCTTCAGCTCTACTTGCTTCACATTCAGTCTGCTGTAATTCACTGAGCAGCTTCAGGACATTTTAGGGTTTTATTCTGTTTTGAGATACACACAAACATTCATAGTTTATTATTCAAATACCACTTGTTCTTCTGTATGAACACAATCTTAACCTAGAATAATCTCTGTCAACACGTCTCCTCCAGATGCTCCAAAGCTTCCCTCTGTGTCAGTGAGTCCCTCTGCTGAGATAGTGGAGGGCAGTTCAGTGACTCTGACCTGTAGCAGTGATGCTAACCCAGCAGCTAAATACACCTGGTACAAGGAGGACCAAACACGTCCTCATGGAGAAGGAGGTATCTATCGTTTCACCTCCATCAGCTCTGAGGACAGAGGGATCTACTACTGCAAGTCTGAGAATAAACATGGAGAGATCATGTCACCGTCTCTATCATTAGATGTTCAGTGTGAGTACAACACATTAGAATATTAATACTCACAATTATTTACTGTGTACTGTGTTGTTGTTCCTCCTACAGTCCACGTCTAAAAACTTGCCTCTACACAAAGATTTATAATTTGTTCATCTATTCTCCTCCAGATGCTCCAAAGCTTCCCTCTGTGTCAGTGAGTCCCTCTGCTGAGATAGTGGAGGGCAGTTCAGTGACTCTGACCTGTAGCAGTGATGCTAACCCAGCAGCTAACTACACCTGGTACAAGGAGGATGAAGACTCACCAAAAGCATCAGGACAGATCTTCATCATCACTGACTTGAGAGCTGAACACAGTGGGAGTTATTCCTGTGAAGCCCAGAACATGAGAGGACGTAGTAACTCCTCCTCATACCTGATTGAAGTGTCAGGTGAGCTTCTCCATGACACTAATCATCTGATAAGTTCATTCATGAATCAAACCGTTCTGATAAGATAAAGTGTTGTTTATCTAATAACTGTCTGTCTCCAGTTCTAGATAAAACAACAATGATCATACGTAACACCAGGTTGACTCTGGTGGTTGTGGTTCCGATTTCTCTGCTTCTCTTTTGTCTGTGGATGAGGTAAAACTACAAGAACTAATCCTCACTGATCTTTCACTTTGAACCATTAAATGATACATGTATTAATTTGTGGTATTTGTTTGTTGTTGGGTTCAATCCAGGAAGAAGAAAGCTCTGAGCTCCACCACTGAACCACATGAACCCATAGAGACTGTGGAGGTGAGAGAGAGATGTGGCCTCAGTGACAGAACTCACCAAAGGGTCATTGTTTGTTCTTATTATGAGGTCATCAAGATGATTAACACGTAACTTCATTAGTAATCTTTATTTTTATGAACCACCTATGTGTATTTACTCTCACACATTTTACAACCACGTTTACTGCAATTGTTCTTTGTACCAAAGAGCAATTTAAAGGAAACAGTCTCTGACTGACCCTCCACTAGGCCCCTCCCCCTTTGGTTAGTTTCTGCATGCCAGCATGTCAATAATACTTTTCAACAATATCAGTAAGAGATATTCCAAAGGAAATAATGGCAGATTTGTAGAATAATCGTTGTAAAATATCAGAGAGAAGTAGACAGAAAAGACAACAATATGTATTTGATCAACGTATCCTCACACAACGGTTTGTATGAAATCCTTCGAGAAGTTTTTCTACAAAAACCAGCAACACGTGTCAATTTCAGCTCGTTACACTCACACAGTCTTTTCAAAACAAACTTCTGTCTTCACAGAAGATAACTTAGTTAGGTTTACTCAACAAAAGTACTTAATTAGGTTTAGGAACAGATCTTTGTTTGGGTTAAAATAACTAACGTTACAGAAGCATCTGAAGTCCATCTCTGAGGCCTTTGACTCTCATCTTGTCGTCTCTCCCCATCAGTTAGACTCTGATCCTGAGTATGAGAACGACTCAAACACTGCAGCACAGACAGAAGACTCAGAGGAGCAGGAAGACCGGGTGTGAAGGTCAGTCAGGTTTCAGTCTGCTGCATCGGGAAAATAAAAACAACTCAGAATAACTTCCTACTTCCATTTCTGAGAAATAACTTCATGTGGTTTTCTTCAGATGCAGTTAAACCAGAGGGAGACTCACCTGGATGGAGACAGAAAGAAGTCCACTGAAGTGGACATATTTACCTTCAATACACAAAGTTATTATCTGAAGTCTTTACAAAGTTACAAGTATAGTTTTTATTTCATTCTCTTAGCTCTTGAATCGCTCTTTTAAAGTGTATTTAAATGTTCTTTTATTATTAGTTTTTCGCAGTTTGTTAGGTTTCATGTAAAGTGCTTTAAATGACCTTGTTGCTGAAATGAGCTTTATAAAGTTAGATAAATTCGACTTGACATATTGGAAGCAGCGGCATGTAGCAGAATATTCATAATGCAAGCTTTATTTGTACCTGTGCAGGTACATTACACATTACAGTGTGTACATGATTTGATTTTAATGAAATAAATTGCTTTTAAGAAATACTGATCACCATCTCATCGAGTCCTTCTTTGGATTTAAAGGTCAAAGCGCAGAAATGAACTTTATTTGATGCAGTAAATGGTCTGCATCTATGAGAACAGAAACACTGAACACACAATGTACTTCAGCACTGAAATAAATAAACTAGAAGTAGAAGAATAGAAACTCATGACCTGGTTAAAACACATTGGACAGTATGTTTGCAGGTAATAGAAACAGTTTGTTCAGTCAGACGCTCGGAGAGGAAACCGAACCTGCTGTTCGTGTTCCTGACAAGGAATTTAGGTCACCGGTTAAACTCAACCTGTCATGTCTCTGGACACGAAACCAAAGAAGTCAACTTGAGTACTTTTTCTTAAGTGTTGAATCAAAACACTCTTCAAGCTTGCAGCATTTTATTAATTTAATTGGATGTGATTATACCGGTGGTTTAATTCTTCAGATATATGATAAACTTTATGTCACATGACAACATCCTTCACAAAATATTCATTTTTGTATTAATATAAATGATGAATAAATTTGTTGGTGATTATCACACTTCTTTGGTTCTGTTTAAGGCCAAACCACATATATAAATTACCGGTATATATATATATATATATATATATATATAAATGTATTCATTTTAATATTACAATCCTATAATATACATGTACATCAAGTACACATTTGTAAACATTACACTAATAAATAAATCTGATTGTATGGTCTAATTTAGTGAATTTCAGGGATGTGTCAACCTTCCTGAAGTATCATGACTTATTTGTGAACGTGTTTTACTTACTTGGAGACTAAAAGCTGAATCGATGAAGGGTTCTTGGTGGAACCCCCTTCGTGGGTCCTAGATAAAATCCATTGGCATATGAAAGGTTTCTCGGTAGAACACCCTGGAAGGGTTCTAGATGAAACCCTTAGAATCTATAAAGGTTGAAGGTAGAACCTTTTGAGTGGGTCCTAGATGAAACCCTTTGAATATGAAAAGGAGCACCCTTAGAAAATAAAAAGGGTCTCAATAGAACCTCAACAGAGGGCTCTGGGTGGAACCATTACACCTTAGAACATTCTCTGTAGAACCCCTCATAGGGGGTCCTGGGTTGAACCATTACACCTTAGAACATTCTCTGTAGAACCTCTCATAGTGAGTCCTGGGTTGAACCATTACACCTCAGAAGGGTTCTCTGTAGAACCTCTCATAGGGGGTCCTGGGTTGCACCGTAGAAGATTCTCTGTAGAACCTCTCATAGTGGGCCATGGGTTGAACCATTACACCTTAGAGGGGTTCTCTGTGGAACCTCTCATAGGGGGTCCTGGGTTGAACCTTTACACCTTAGAAGATTCTTTGTAGAACCTCTCATAGGGGGTCCTGGGTTGCACCGTAGAAGATTCTCTGTAGAACCTCTCATAGTGGGCCATGGGTTGAACCATTACACCTTAGAGGGGTTCTCTGTGGAACCTCTCATAGAGGGTCCTGGGTTGAACCATTACACCTTAGAAGATTCTCTGTAGAACCTCTCATAGGGGGTCCTGGGTTGAACCTTTACACCTTAGAAGATTCTCTGTAGAACCTCTCATAGGGGGTCCTGGGTTGAACCTTTACACCTTAGAAGATTCTCTGTAGAACCTCTCATAGGGGGTCCTGGGTTGAACCTTTACACCTTAGAAGATTCTCTGTAGAACCTCTTATAGGGGGTCCTGGGTTGAACCTTTACACCTTAGAAGATTTTCTGTAGAACCTCTCATAGGGGGTCCTGGGTGGAACCTTTACACCTTAGAAGATTCTCTGTAGAACCTCTTATAGGGGGTCCTGGGTTGAACCATTACACCTTAAAAGATTCTCTGTAGAACCTCTCATAGAGGGTCCTGGGTTGAACCTTTACACCTTACAAGATTCTCTGTAGAACCTCTCATAGGGGGTCCTGGGTTGAACCATTACACCTTAAAAGATTCTCTGTAGAACCTCTTATAGGGGGTCCTGGGTTGAACCTTTACACCTTAGAAGATTCTCTGTAGAACCTCTCATAGGGGGTCCTGGGTGGAACCTTTACACCTTAGAAGATTCTCTGTAGAACCTCTTATAGGGGGTCCTGGGTTGAACCATTACACCTTAAAAGATTCTCTGTAGAACCTCTCATAGAGGGTCCTGGGTTGAACCTTTACACCTTACAAGATTCTCTGTAGAACCTCTCATAGTGGGCCATGGGTTGAACCATTACACCTTAGAGGGGTTCTCTGTGGAACCTCTCATAGGGGGTCCTGGGTTGAACCTTTACACCTTAGAAGATTCTTTGTAGAACCTCTCATAGGGGGTCCTGGGTTGCACCGTAGAAGATTCTCTGTAGAACCTCTCATAGTGGGCCATGGGTTGAACCATTACACCTTAGAGGGGTTCTCTGTGGAACCTCTCATAGAGGGTCCTGGGTTGAACCATTACACCTTAGAAGATTCTCTGTAGAACCTCTCATAGGGGGTCCTGGGTTGAACCTTTACACCTTAAAAGATTCTCTGTAGAACCTCTCATAGGGGGTCCTGGGTTGAACCATTACACCTTAAAAGATTCTCTGTAGAACCTCTCAAAGGGGGTCCTGGGTTGAACCATTACACCGTAGAAGATTCTCTGTAGAACCTCTCATAGGGGGTCCTGGGTTGAACCTTTACACCTTAGAAGATTCTCTGTAGAACCTCTCATAGGGGGTCCTGGGTGGAACCTTTACACCTTAGAAGATTCTCTGTAGAACCTCTTATAGGGGGTCCTGGGTTGAACCATTACACCTTAAAAGATTCTCTGTAGAACCTCTCATAGAGGGTCCTGGGTTGAACCTTTACACCTTACAAGATTCTCTGTAGAACCTCTCATAGGGGGTCCTGGGTGGAACCTTTCACAGATGTTTCTAGATTTACCCTTTATGTTGGGTTCTAGGTAGAACCCTCTGAAAGGGTTCCTGGTAGAACCTTAATAAAAGGTTCTACCAGGAACCACAAATGGTTCTCCTATGACGACAAGCCGAAGAACCCCATATGGTTCTAGTTAGCACCTTTATTGTGGTTAGGGTGACGTCACCAGGGAATGAATCTAAGTCAATGTGTGTGTGTGTGCGTGTGTGTGTGTGTAGGTGTGTGTGCGTGTGTGTGTGTGTGTGTGTGTGAATCCATTTGTAACCTCAGTTCATGAAGTTCTATAAATACATTTTCCTCACTCACAGGTGGCACCTAAGATAAACCCTTAAAGGTGGAGGAATCTGCCTCTGCTGCCTTCTCAAGGTGTGAGGCGTCCGTGGGGAGAGAATCAGGCTCCATATGCTGGTCTAATCCGGTCCAGGTGGTCCTGTCCGCTCCTATTAGAGGACCGGAGGAGCGATGCTTAATCAGAGAGGAAAGCCGAGCGAGTGTGGTGAAATTCCGCTGAGATTACTGGAAAAAAATCACACTCTGGCTCTGACTGCCTGACTCCAAAACTGTATCTGAGGTAAGGATGTATTTGTATGCACGCAAGTCCACCTAAGTCCGGTCTGGCTGGGTCAGTGGAGTGGACAGGAGGATCAAAGGGCTGATGAGACGATCAATGCCTCCTGATCCCCATTAACTCTCCAACATGTGCTGTTTTTGTCTGCAGGATAAAGAGCAGACGTTGTGGGTCAAGTGCACTGCAGACGCAGGCGAGTGCCGCTCAAGTGTTTGCATATTTATCACAAATAAACGCTAGTTTCCCTAAATGGCAGCGGCTGAAACTTTGCTGCAAATACCTCAAAGATGAAACGATACAGTGTACAGTTCTTATCAACTTTAATCAAGGCTTCTGAGCATATTCCATTAATACAAATAAAAAGAATAACTACAAACAAAGTACTTGCAATGTTGGGGTGTAAAGTGAAAAACAACGTACAACGAGTCAAAACAAACAGAAGTTTAGATCTCCGCCTGTCGGACTCCTGGCATCAAACCACACCTGGGTCTGAGAATATTTGTGGCGTTTGTTTTAGCCTCCTGGGAGCCTCAGACGGGTGGGGTTACCCACATCGGTACAAATTATGAAAGAATTTAGAAAACACAGAAACCCCAAATAGATTTCCTGTGGTTTTCTCACCTTAAAATCACACTAGAGCCTCGCCTTTTAATAACAGCGGTTATACAGAGGTTTTTAAAAGAAATAGAGAGAAGAGGAAGCAAAAAGTACAAACAGCAGCTGATTCAAGCGATCAGCTGTGTACGTGTAAAGCATTTTATAAATAGCATCCATGATTGGCTGATGACAGAAGACTCAAATGAATCAGTTAACCTCTTCTTTGTACTGGACTCATCTGAACCCGCAGACCAGAACAGCCACAGTATTAAACAGAAGAGGGCTCAGAGCATTGTTGAAGGTTTACTCCAGAAATGACATCTTGTACTCCTGTGAAGTTAGGGGGGACTTGTGAGAGACAGATACAAGAAAGAATAGTACATCTCGAAGCAGCAGAGCTCGAGATATCCTGACTTTTTAGTATGTGTCAGGCCCAACACTCTCTGGAAACTACACTTCCCAAAATGCAACACTGGTTAGAACCTCCCTGCCTGGTAAATGCCCACTGCTTCCAGACCCTACACTCTGCTGGGCAGTTCTCCTTGATACAAGTAAACTGATATTCATGTGTAAAATCCAGCCTGGTCTCACCGGATGGCGTATGAACGACACGACAATTTGTAAGTCTTTTAGCACGCAATAACAACGACCTCTCTTTCAGACGCACGTGTGTGAATATGTCACGTTCACAGCAGGTGACATAGTGAAAAAGACATAGAAATTGAACAGGAGGAGAAGGGACATTTCCCATTCAAATCAACGTAGCTGGATGGTCAGAGCGGCGGCCATCTTTGTGCGTACTGTTGCCATTGCAACCGTCGCAGCGGGCTAACTTACGTATAAGCTGAACAGACTTGCTGCGAGTCGCTCACTCGCTCACTAGCCAACCAGAAGTCTCCGGAGCTGCGGCCGCTGTCTTCCCGGCGACACTTTACGGCCCCATGTCGTCACCATAACTAACAATCGCCATTTTCTTTCGTTCTATATTGTAAATGACCACGGAAAACAAGTAAATGTCCGTTTTATTCTATTTCTATGGAGAAAGACTCTTTGGGTGACTGGCGGGTGGGTCAAACAAACCAGCGTTCGTCTCCCAATACGACTCGTTTTCCAAACTTCTGCTACATTATTTACGTTTTACTTAGTTTACGTACGTACTTTAAGCCCAACTACGATGTTTTCCCGAAACCTAACTAAGTGGTTTTGTTGCCTGTAAAATGTCTCATCATGACACACGGAATGTCCTTAAAACGTGCTCCTATTTGTACGCCCTCAGGTTAGTGAACGCACTTTGAACTTGCACCTTGTGAGTCACAAACCTGCATTTCTGTTGTCCTCAGAGGTAATAATCCAAAAACCCATCTGGCACACTGAAACAAACCAAATCTACCAAGATAAGGGGAAAAAGAAGGTCTGACCCAGGTTGGTTACTGATCACTTGAAGTCACAGCTCTGCTCTCCCATCAGACAGTTGATCTTCCTCCACCAGGTCTCCGAGAGGCTCTTGATCTTATCGGGCGTCTTCTTCCTCAGAGTCAGCCTCTGCTGCTGGACGCTACAGCTGTCCGTCTGCTGGATGCTGGCCAAGATGGCTGAATCAAACGCGTCCTTCAGGTTCTTCTGGGTCAGCGCTGAGCACTCGGCAAAGCCCACCACCCCGAGGTCCTGGGCGAGCTGCCGGCCCTCCTCGGTGCCCACCGGCCGCTGTTGGTTCTGCGCCAGGTGAATCAGCACCTGGACGTCCTCCCTCAGGTCCAGCTGGGTGCCAACGAGGACCAGGGGCGCGCCGGGACAGTGCTGACGGATCTCAGGAACCCACCGGTGGATCAGGTTGCGGAAAGAGCAGGGGCGGACGACGCTGTAGCAGAGGAGGAAGACGTCGGCGTTCTTGTAGCACAGAGGCCGGAGGCGCTCTAGCTCCTCCTTCACGAGGAGAAGCCGGAAACAGAGAGGCCAGGTTAGAATAAACTGGGCTACTTACAGGACGAGGTGTTATTCTAAATCTTTCTTACACGACAAGATCAAAACCAACAATGTGTCTACCTACTAACCTCCTCAATTTGTCTGTTTAGTTGCATTTTTTTTTTTAAAAGGTTCAATAATTTCTTAAAATAGCAGCTTTTTATCAAACAAACAGGAGGAAATAGTGCATTTGTTGGGGACTATTTTCAGTGGCGGATTAATCCACATTTGGCGCTCTAGTGGTCATTTGTGGCAGCAGGACGGTGTGTGTGTGTGTGTGTGTGTGTGTGTGTGTGTGTGTGTGTGTGTGTGATTAGTCAAAATAAACTCCAGTGTGTGTTCATTGTGATGAAGGAACATGTCACCCAGTGCAACAGTGAGGCTCATTCTCACACACACACACACACACACACACACACACACACACACACACACACACACACACACACACACACACACACACACACACACACACACACACACACACACACACACACACACACACACACACACACACACACTAGTAGATTAATTCATTGTTGGTTTTGTTTTTTTCATGTTGAGAAAAATATAGAATATCATCAGCTTTATCCTTTAACATCAGTGCAGATGAAGAGTTGATGATGATGATTTAATTGAAATAAGTTCCAGCTAGAAGTCCAAACAGAACGTAGAAACCAGCAACTTGAGAACCTGAAGCTGAAACAGGGGAACAGTGGGACTGAAATACACCCAAGAGACTAATCAACTAATGAAACACAGGTGTGGTGGGAAAAAAGACAAAAGCAGGAAGTGAAACCAAACACGACTAATGAGGTGAGTACCTTTCAAAATAAAACAGACTAAACAACTGAATGAAGCAAGGAACAAAACAGAAAAACAAAAACCTAGAAAACAAAAACCTCCAGATGAATCAGAACTAACATAGACCACGAGAAGACTAAGAGAAACCACTAAAATAGTTTAATCCAGGTAGTTTTACTGCAGTTTAAATGCAAACCTGAACTGGTTTTGTCTCTTTTTTTACCTGAGAAAAAGGTTTGATTTGTAAACAGCTCTCTGTGTTAATGTCCAAGTCTGACAAGGTCCACCACAGAAGTGTTTGATGTGGACCAGGTCTTTCTACGTTTTTAGGATGCTAATTTTAATTTTAAAATGTGTACCTGTTTCACAATTGACACACTCACATGGCGTAAAAACCGAAACTTTGTTTATGGTCGATTCACCCAAATTCACCGCTTTCTCACCTCCACTGGTATTTGGCAGATGTTTTTGGTTCAATGTGTCTCAGATTTCTAGGTATTATCTCTTACGTAAATCTACTTTTTCTTCCAAATAGTCGGTTTAAAAACGGTTGACAGTGAGGTCTGTGGATTACACGCCGTTACTGGAAAGAGATGCTGCTCTAATTTAGACAAATCGAACCTTTTTTTGTCACTTTATGTTTGAAAAGGTAGCCTACTGAATCTTGCTTTATTTTTCAGACAGGGAAGCTAACAGGAGAAGGTTGGATGAAAGGATACACTCAACCAAAAGAGGGCGACAGAGGGCGACAGAGGGCGACACCACTTCTGAAACAGACTCGGTGTTTTTCCTGCAGGGGGCGCTGTAAGCTTTGGAGCCACAGGGGGGCAACTTATACTAAACGGGTCTTAGAGGATTTCAAGTCCAGGACTAAAAACAGGCTGCATGCAAAAAAGCAAAACTGTTACACACATTACTGCCAAATACTTATTGATCACTGATGACTTACGTTGATTGATCCATCAACCAGCCCCCATTTCTGTGGCGACAAAGCAGGACGAGAAAGAAAGAAAGACGTGAAGCTCAGTGGTTGAGTCGTTTAAGAGCCCGCAGCGGATGCACCTGTTTTACAACTGCACCACGTGTTCAGGTATGTTAAATGTTAGTCTGTATATTATATTTAAACCCTATAAAAGGTGCAGCTCACCTGTCCAGCCGTGTCGCAGAGCTGCAGTCTCACTGGTATTCCGTCCACCACAACCATCACTGAGAAGATATAGAAAGCACGTGTGTTACGAGTGTCTTTACGAGGTCAAACAAAGCGGACATGGACACCATATAATATAGGCTATAAAACGGGAAACTTGACATGTAACCTTAAACGTTAACATTTAGTTGTGCGTAAAACGTGTGCGTAACGCTCAAAATCAGCCACATTGATGTCAGACTTTACCGGTGAAGTTGTCAAACGCGGTGGGAACATATTCTGCCGGGTATCCGTTAGTGGTGTAGCTGACGATGAGGCTGGTCTTGCCCACCGCTCCGTCTCCAACCAGGACGCAGTTCACCTTGCGCTCAGGTGCGGAGCCGGACCGCCGGCGCTTCACGCTCAGGGGGAAGTCCCGGTTCTTTAAGCGTCGAGTCGGGACCGGAGGACTGTCTGCCCCGCACGTCGGTTCCGACACGCAGCGCGGCTTCTGCTTCCCGACCTCCAGAGGAAGCATGGCTCTGCTCTCAGATGAGGAAAGGATTTGTTTTTCTGTTGCCAGGCGGTTCAGAATCGTTGGGCACTCCCTGCGCGCCGCATCTCCTTGACAGCTCACCTGTTCCTGCCCGCTGTTTGTAAACCAAAACGATATTTAGCT